>CATKHJ010524946.1:0-19344 GCA_949750685.1 Vernicia montana
ATCAAGAAAAGCAAAAGTCAAATTCACAAATACAAATCTAATGGCATGGCCTTGTTGGCTTTAAATTTGTTTCTATAATTTTTTTTTTCTATTTTAAAATATGTATCAATAATACAAATAAATAGATTTTAATAATAAAAAATTCTTTTAGTATGATTTTTTTAGAATAACTTTTTTTTAAATTAAAAAAATTAAATTTTAGTAGTTATACTTTTCAAAATATGAAATTTGGCAAAACAAATTCAATTGAATTAAATTTTTTAAAATTTGAGTATTCAAATTGATTTAAATTTTGAAAAATTTAATTCAATTGAATTTGTTTTGCCAATTTTCATATTTTGAAAAGTATAACTACTAAAATTTAATTTTTTTAATTAAAAAAAAGTTATTCTAAAAAAATTATACTAAAAGAAATTTTTATTATTAAAATCTATTTATTTGTATTATTGATACATATTTTAAAATAGAAAAAAAAAATTATAGAAACAAATTTAAAGCCAACAAGGCCATGCCATTAGATCTGTATTTGTGAATTTGACTTTTGCTTTTTTTATTACAAATTAAAGTCAAAATATTTGGACACAAATGAATTAACATTTTTTTTGCATGTTATAATTATTATTATTCTTTGCAATGTTCCTAAAAAATTCTTTTTTTTTTTCTTTTTTGGAAGTTTAATTTCATATTAATTTTTTCTTGAAAATTACAGCTATATTAAATAAAGTGAGAGAATGAAACTTGAAATTCAAATTTCAAAATTTTAGTGAGAAAGTGAAAATATTTCAGATTTTTCACTAACTCTTAAAAAGGTATTTTAGTCAATAAAATTAGTTGTAACCCACTTAAATCTCATTTAATGATTTGAAAATTACAAATTTGTCATTCTAGCTAGCTAGATTCTAGCCATTTAGCAAGGTCTTAAAAATACTATTCCCTCCGTTCCTTTATAAGTGAAGCTTTAGAGTGTTTCATTAGGATTAAGAAACAATTAATTAGCGTTAATTTTATAAGAAAAATGAATTGAAAGATTAAAATATTATTGAAATTGTATTGAGCATTAATAACGTTTGATTTATAAGGATAATGGTAAAATTGACAAAAAAGAGTTTAAGTTTTATTAATTGTATAAAAGCGACAATTAAATGAAATTTTAAATATTCTCTAAAGCGTCACTTATAAAGAAATGGATGGAGTAAAAAAGAGAGTAAAGTTGAAAAAATAATAAATATTTTCTTAAAATTTTAAAATGATAAATATTTTGAAATAAAAACAAATATCTAAAACGACATATATTAAAAAATGAGGAAGTAACATATATGTAATATTTTTTAGGCATTATCTCGGAATTAAGGGGAGTTTGATTTTCAAACACAAAAGTTGATTGAACTTTAAGCAACTATACTCAAACCTAGTATTAAAAAGGTATTTGAAATATAAGCAAAAAAATCCACCAAAAAAAATTTACTTAGCTATCAAACTTTAAATTCTACTACTTGTAATTCAGGAGATGCTTCATATATAATTTATCTCTGAAAATAAATTTAATATAATATATAAAAAAATTATCATACGTATATTTTTGTATATTAGATTTAAATGAACTAAAATAGAGAATAACAATTAATAAATTACCAATCCGCGTGCCTAACTTGTAAATTTTATTTATCTGGTTTTCTTATCCCTTGGTCTAAAATCTTTGTAGTACTATTAACAGAAGAAGCAAAACATTCTCTATATAGAAAGTGGTAATTACAAAATTATATAATAAAAAAAGAGCAAATTCAAATAATAACATCATTTGATTATGAATTTTTAAAAGAAAAAAGGTCAAGCGGTAAATAGCAAAAAAGGGATTCCCAACTCCCAAGGAAGAGAGAGGTCTGTCCTTTGTGATTAAGGTCAAAAGAAAGTATTTCTGTCTTTTTAAGAACTAAAATGCAATTTGGATTTGTATTAATATGGTTCCCATTCCATAAATTATATATCTATGTGATTTTAATTAAGATTTATAGTTAGAATGGTAAATCACTTAATTATGATATTTGGTATTTTTTTTTGTTAAAAATAAAAAATAAATTTTATGCACGTGAATTGAGTGAAATGTTTTTCTCTCTTTACATTTTCTCTTTCTTAAATTATTTCAACTATTTTTAGCTAAAAAAAATTTTAAATGAATTTTTTTAATTATTGCCAATTCTCTACAATTCATTCCTTATCACTGAGATAGGAAATTGCTATTATTATTTAAATTCAGTTCTCTATAACTTTTTTTTTAAAATTATTATTAAAAATGTATTTAATTAATTAAAGAAAAATAAAAAAATGGTTGCTTTTTTTATTTTAAAAAAAAAAAGAGGACGAAAATAGAAGAAGATGATGAAGTAATTGAAGAAAGAGAAAGAGTAGAGAGAGAAAAACAATTTCCGCAATACAAGTGCATAAAATTTTATTTATTTTATTTTTTACCAAAAAAAATCACAAAGTGTTATAATTTAAGTGGTTTGCAATAATTGAACAAAGAGTAAAGAGATAAAAACAATTATCTCATCACGTGCATAAAATTTTATTTTTTTATTTTTGACAAAAAAAAAAAAAAAAAAACTTCAAATATTATGATTCAATTGATTTGTCATTTCAATTAGAAATCTTAGTTTGCAGTAATTGATTTGTCATTTTTGTACCAATTTGAACTATTTTTTTTTTATTATATAATTGAACTTCATTGAATTAAGCATGACGTTTAAAGAACAGAAAATCCCAAGACCCAGTAGCCAAAGGCCCTGTCTACTACAACTTGGGGTGTTTGCAATCCAGTAATAGCAAAAGCACAGATAGTTAAAGCCCAAAGTAAATTGGTGCCACTGCCCAATAAGTATATGTATTCATTAGGCCCACATTCCAAAACCAAGTAGTACGGTCTCTGTTAGACTTTTAGTTGACTTTAGAATTAAGATTCTATACTTTTTTTTTTTTTATTAGATTTCAATTTTATTAATTAATAAATTATTTTTAAAAAATTATAATGAAATTTATGTGTTTTAGATAAATTTTAAAATATAAAATTTATTTAAATTTTAATGTTCTAAATGTTTAATTTTTTTTACCCTTATGGAGTTTCCATGAAAGTAATGAATTCAATACTTGCAAGTTATATATATATTGCATGATTTTTCATTTCTTTTGAAATATAAATTGAATTAAATTCTTATAATTTTTTAGGTATTCAAACACTCCAAATATTAGAGTTCAATTCAATCAAATTCCATTTAGATTGATACTAATATTTGAAATCTACATGAATGCTAAAATTTCATTCATATACAATAAAAAGCAAGAGGAAAAGAAAATGCTTACGCATGTCATAGCAATGACAACAATAAGTATGTGTCACCACAATATTTCCTTATCAAAAAAATTCTTCCTATTTAAAATTTTAAACATAATTTTGTTTTTCATGAATAAAATCAAATTCCTGCCATAAAGAATGGCCCAAAAAAAAAGGGAATGCAATTTCATTACACTTTAAAATTTCAATCAATCACCCTGTAGAAAACAACCAAAAATTGTATTCTTTATCTCTATAAGCAAACCCATGAACTAAAAAAATAAATAAAAAATAAAAAATTCAAGAAGTGTTATGAGTATTTGTAATGTTTTTTCTTCTCTTTCTAATCAAATAATACCCAAGTCCTCCCAAAACAAGCAAAATAACCAAACCATCAATTACACCCACCATAGCCAATACCCATTTCTTCAGACCAGATTTGCCATGGCCAACATGAGCTCCTTTTGGGGCCTTTACCATGTAAGTCAATTTACTTCCTCTTCCTACTTGTTTAACACCCATTACCACTCCATAAATGAAGCATTCTCCATATGAATATGATGCAGCTACACATTTACAGTCTTTTAAGCAAAAATTTGCACAATTTTCTTTGCTAATATTAACCTTTGTTGGAGTAGCAGCCTTTAGAACACTGCCAACACCATTTAATTCAAGCATCTCTGCTTCACCTTTCCCACAAAACCCACCTGAAAATCCCTCACTACAATCAGAACCCATCTCATTTTCTTTAGTTGTCAATCGAATACATGAACAAGTACCCGAAAATGTACAAATCCCATATGGTTTACAAGCTAGAGGAAGATCACAAGTAGTATTTAGAGCTTGAAATGCTGCCTCAAACCTCTGTTTTTCGGGGGAGTAAAAATATAGCCCCAAGTTCCCTGTTTTATTTCCCAGAGCTAAGAATCTCAGGCGGGGTTGAATTTGACCAATATTCTCAATCATTTTAATCTGCGCGATTTTGTGATGTTTATCATTGAATAACTCTAACCCTTTTGAGCCTAATTCAATAAATGTTATGTTTCTGTTCTTGGAAGGCTTAAATTCCCAATAAGAATAGTTCAACTTACCAGTATTCACAAACAGAGCAATCTTGTTCTGTTGAATTTCGAAAGTGTAAAATGAACTTGAGTTACTGGGGAAAGAAGTCAAGCGAGTGGCTACATTTAATCTCTGTCCCCATAGCATTACATCGGTTGGAAAATTGAAACTCTGCCATTTTATTCGATTCAGGGCATCAACTAGGACTAGATTACCACTCCCCTGTATTTGTAGTCTCTGCATTTTTTTGAGAGATATTAGTTTTCGAGTTATTTTAATGGGCTATGGAGAAAATTGGGTGTTAGTGTTACCTCCACACCTTGTCCATAAGTCCCTGTTCGCCATCCCACTCGCTCTCTCTGTCCTTTCAATTGCAAATCTCCATCCTTTGTTAGCTCAAGAACGCACCTTTCTGATGTGAAAAATTGAGAGTAATGGCCAGAATTCCATACCTTCACATCTCCAAGAAAAACTTGCAAAGAACATGAATATTTTCCATCAACTGGTTCAATACTCAATGCAACTTTAAAATTGGGCTCCATTTGATTCGTCTCCATTAGAAAAGCTCTCCCAGTGAATTCAATGTTATACTCAATTGGGATAGCGAGGGTAACTCTGTAGCCAATGTGAATGTCTGGTTTGGAATGGGTATGAAAAGAAAAAAACAGAACAAGAAAGCTTAGGAGATGCAACTCCATAACAAAATTGAAAACTTTCAATTTTGTATCTTCGATTTCTTTACTAGGTATTTGTGCTTTGCTTGAAATTTTCCCCGAAAAAAAAAACAGAAAGAAAGAGAAAGTGAGGGACAAAGGTTGGCACGAGTGCTGGAACTTTTGCAAGTTCCACTCGACACCCAAAAACCAAAAAGGGGCTTAGCTTTCATTTTGGTGAATGAGTAGTAGTTGGGGTTAGTCATGACATTATGGGAGGAAAGATAGTTAATTTTTAGACTGTATGAGTAGCTTAAGCATTAAAACTAACGAAGTTGGGCACAGGCTGTCCATGTGAGAGTGTTTTAGCAGGTGTATTAATGATAAATTTTGAGTAATAAAGAACTGTAATAATAGCCCGTTTGACATTTTTTCAAATAGATGCTGTTTTTGAACTATTTTTACTCCACCAAATTCTGAAATCTTTAGAATGAAAGTATATATTAAAATATATTTTATTTTTTCAGAATATAGTATCAAATAAATCAGCATGTTTTAACTGGGAATTTTCGGAATGAAATAAGAGGTGGGACAGAGGGAGCTCTCCTCTAGTATTGATTGCTTGCTTTTGCCGAGTGCGCAGTGGCAGGCGTTCTTCTCCTTTTGAGTGGCATTAGTTTTTTTTTTTTTTTTTTTTTTTGTTACATATGATTGCCACTTGTAAAATAAATAATTAGCCACTCGGTGAGATGGCAGGTGCTGACACTGCTTTCACGCAGGTATGACGTGTCATTACCACTTACAAAAACGTGACATGGCATTGTCAGATACTTCTGGTCTTCCACCATTGAAAGTGTGTTGTAGCCCACTCTTATATAATGGAGTTTCAATTATAATAATGGGCTTAGCTCAAAAATGGAAAGCCCCAATTTTTTTTTTTTTTTTTTTTTTTTTTGAGAAACTTGCTACTAGAAATAGGGATGTACTTAGGTCAAGTCAATAGAATGAAATTTAATTTAAATTAATCAAATTCTATTATTTATGTTTTAACTTCTATGTTTGATTTATAATATTTGAATTTAAATAAATTTATCAATTAATTTCAAATTAAAACAAGTTAAAGTTCAAATTCAAATAACTAAATTATAATTTATTTTTTTAATAGCAACATAGTATTATAGGTAAATTTTAAGGAACATGTATAATTTATTTCTCGAATTCAATAAAAAAAAAAATTATTATTCATACTGACACTAAAAAATTTATACATAAAAAATAGCTTATTCATAATATAATTGTAAAAATCAAACTGCAGTTATTATGATAAGAAAAAAATCTATTTACTATGAGATTAGAAGCAAGCTCAAGTTATTGGAGTTGGAATAACTCAATAAAATTTAGTTAAATTCTAACATTTTGCAGGTCAGCCATGTAGTTCAAAAGTCAAAAGAATGGAATATTTTGGAAACGACATTCATGGTTGTCGTTTGAATGCATGACATGCCGCTTAGCGCTTCAAATTAAATCATCGGCCCTTCTCCTTCCCCCTTCCACTACCCCAAATAAATGCAGAACAGCCAAAAACACCTTTTCACAATCCCAATCGGATTTTTGTATTATGTACCGTACAATTCAACCTAATCTTTGCCGACTATCAAGAATTTCCGGCACTTTTCGCCAAATTTCAACTCGGTTTCGCTCTATGGGGAAGATTATAAATAATGGTAGCGATAAAGACTCGGGTCGAGGTTCGAGCCCTAGCCCTAGCAGCAGTTCTTCGATTCTTTTTGGTCGTGCGCCTGTGAGTTATTTTCTCATTTTCTATTTCTTCCTTAAAATTTAAAGAAAATGGTCAAATTACTTAACTTTTCCATAAGATTTCAGTATCAGTATAGGCATTTTCTTGATTAAGAAGAGGATAATTTGAAAAAAAAAAAAAAAAGAGAAAATTTTGATGCTTTATGGAACTTTCTTGTTTGATTTAAGTATTTCTTCAATTTTCTTACTTTATTGAACTTTTATGTGTTTGTCTTGAGGGAAAATGTTAAGTATAGTTTGATGCATACAATACAAGCAGGGGACTTGTTCACCTAGCAATACAGAAAGAAAGGAACAAGGGAAATACTCTGCGAGAGCAACACCCATGAAGTCCAATAGTAAAGAATATTCCTCACACACTACTGTCATTGGTTTGAATTCTAAACATGGATATTTCAATAAAAGGAGAACTAGAGTTGATCTTGGATCAGAGGAAATGGCTAGAGATATTAACTTATCCCAAATTGATATCTTGCCCGTGGCAAATTTAACAAGTGATCAAGACATATTTTCTTTGCCCAGTCAATTTGGGAAAAAAAGCATGTCTTTTCATGGTAAAAGATCCAAGTCTTGTCAAAGCTATTTCAAGTGTGCTTACACTGAAGGTTTGCCTAAGGTTACGCCATTTGATATTTGCTTTCCCATAAGCAGAAATCCTGGTTTTTCCGAAGCTTCTTCGCCTGAAGAGGATGAGGAAAACTGGTACAATGTTGATCACAACATTCAAGGGACTAGACAAAGAGTTTTGCGTCCTGGGATGGTTCTGCTAAAGCATTACATCACCCATGATCACCAGGTGCTGCTTAATAGTTAATGCTTACTCTTCTTCTAAGAACTACTTTCAGTTTTTGCATCTTGGAATTGGTAGTTGATAAACTATTATGCTATTTACAATATTCAATTGAGGACCCTTGATTGTACTGATGATGAGATGTCTAACTGGGCCTTCGGAGTTTTTGACATCGAGGTGCATTTGTAAGCATTTTTTACACTATAGTGCTTCTCCTTACAAACAATGCTCTATGATGAATATAATGTTAACTATTAGATGTCATGTAACTTTAAATCAGAGATCTAATTAGTGTCAACCATTCATTAGGAGTCAAGAGTGCTAAATATGTTTTTGAGTTTTCAATTCTTTACAAATGCTATTTCAATTTTTTTTTGTATGGTAGTAATTTGGTTAACTCTGTTCCCATCATAGCGTTTCAGGTGAAAATAGTGAAGACTTGCCGAGAACTTGGTTTGGGTCCTGGGGGATTTTATAGGCCTGGTTACCAAGACGGTGCGAAACTTCGTCTACAAATGATGTGTCTTGGTATGAACTGGGATCCTGAGACAAGAAAATACGAAGATCAACGTTCAGTTGATGGTTGTAGACCACCTGGTATTCCTTGTGAATTTAAACTATTGGTTAAAAAAGCAATCAAAGATGCACATGCCCTTATTAGAACAGATTGCAAACTAAGCAATGTTGAAGACATGCTTCCTGCAATGTCTCCAGACATATGTATTGTGAACTTTTATACAACCAGCGGACGACTTGGACTGCATAAGGTATGTGCTTAAGTATCCTTGTTATTGCATTATCTTTTTTTTTCCAGTTCTTTTTTAGTTTGTTTGGTCATGGAGACCTAACTTAGGGGTTTGGTGTTGAAGAATTGAACAGAAAGAGAGTAAAAAAGAACAGAAATTGAGAGAGAAGAAGAAGAAGAAGAAGATTAAGTTGTATTTCTCTAATTTATTTCCAATTTATATTGCTGCTAGTATAACTCTTAACTCCTGACAAACTCTACTTTTGGATACTCAACTAGCAGTAACTAACTACAATATAACCTCTATAAATTAATAATATTGGGATCGGCCAAAATCTATTAATTTATAGAGTTATTAAATAATCGATAAATTAATAATTTATTAATTTATAGAGTGCATTTATGTACATTGTACATACTATGTATTTAATATTGTACTTATCTATTAATTAAATAAAATTTATCATAATTGTGTATTCATGAATGAAATATATTCAATGTTTAGATTAAAGATAAACTCTATTTAAACAAACACAAACTCTTTTTGTATTTTCTAACACATTATTCAGAGATTTACAATGGCTTCTTATTTGAAAGACGTTCAAAAATCAATCATGACAGATGAAATGTGCAAAAAATTGTGTGAGTATAGTAAGATAATCCGGGATTTGAATTTCAAAAAAAAAACAAGTAACAATAGAGTCATATTTTAAGAAAATATGATAGTGAAATTATATTCGTAATAAAATTATATTTATAATTTTCAGCATATTATTAATTTATGATATGAATGAGACAACATACTTATACAGAGTTTTTCAAAAAAATTATTATCTTATCAATTTATCGAAATTATTAATTTATTTCATAAATTTAAGTCGGGACCAAATAAATTTATTATATTAGAAAGATTATTAATTAATCGAATATTAATTTATAGAGGTTATACTGTAATTGGACTTTGCTAGTTATTAAACAAAATACAGTTGAAATGTGAATTCAAATGAGTACAAGTGAATTAAAATTGCACTATCACAGCTCGTTAGCTATCTTCTTACTACCCCATCTTCATTCTCAACATAGTTTCATGGCTTGTCAAGAAAATTATTTTATGCTATGTTTGGCTGCAATGACTTGAAATAAGGGATTGGGATTTGACATAAAGATGCATTGTTTGTAAACTTAATGAAAATGGCTTCTAGGAATTTTTCACACTCACCTTGGCCTTTACTCATGTAGGATCGTGATGAAAGTGCAGAGAGTCTTCGCAAAGGACTACCTGTTGTCTCCTTCAGCGTGGGTGACTCTGCAGAATTCCTCTATGGGGATCAGAGAGATGTAAACAAGGCAGAGAAAGTTGTATTAGAATCAGGAGATATATTAATATTTGGTGGCAAGTCTAGACATATATTTCATGGAGTGACATCTATCATCCCAAACTCCTCTCCCAAGGCTTTGTTAAATGAAACTGGACTTTGTCCTGGCCGTGTCAACCTTACATTCAGACAGTTCTAGAAGCCTCCAGCTTTAACAACTACTTCCTGTTATTGTGTAACAGGCTTGTTCCTTTTGTTGAGGATCATGATTTAGAGGGGAGCAGTTACAGTCATCCTAATGTAACAACTTTGTAGTTGTGTGTCTAGCTATGCTACTGATGCAGGCCATTTGCTTTGTGAGTGCAGATTACTATTGATGCCTAGATTCTGGATAATTACACATTTCTGCGGCTATGATTGTTTGTTAAATATAGTAATGAAGAAATAATAGAAATTAACAATTATGACAGGCTTGCCAAGTTTTGTTACCAAAGTTTTTCATTTCTAAATTATTATTTTTGGGCTCGAATTGGACTCAGATGATCGCTCAAATTATTAGTTTGTTAAACTGTTAAACTTTTTTTTTTTTTTTTAACTGTGAACCTATTTGCTATAGTAATACTGTAAAGACAGACACTTTGATTATTAGTCAACTAGTCACTTTGACCTCCTGCAACAGTAGTTGATGTTATGTATAATTTAATTAGTCAGTCAGTAATAAAAATTTGACTATCATCTTATTACGATATTACTGTAAGCTGAGACCTAATTCCAGTGCATTAAAATAATGTGTATACATTGTTTTGATGAGAAATCAGGATAAGCTACGAAAAGCATACAATATTAAAGCCACGTATGACGTATGCGAAGCATCATTGAGTTGGCTAAGATAAGATGCTCCATCATTACGATGTCGATGGGCATTGTCCGGTAGGTAGGTTCCAACTCCATCTTCAACCATTATCAAAGGTTCATTCACCCAATTTTAAAAAAACTGTCAATGTTTCAAATTAATTTCAAAGGATATATAAAATATCATCTTGAATTCATAAAATATTATTTAAATATCTTATAATATAAAAAATATATATATATTAATATTATTTAGTAATTAAATTTATCACTCACTTGAATTAAACATTATGATATTTAAATTTCTTATATTTACTAGAGAAATTGTTAGAAGGCTTTTATAATAAGAATGTGGCAGGGATAGGATTTATTTATTTATTTTTTAACTGGATTTGATGTTATATTGTTATATAATTTTTAGTTTAATAATATTGAAGTGTCACCGTAGCCAAAATAACCAAATTTACTAAAATATATGTATATGTTAGGTTGTTATGCATTAATGACTGTGAGCATGAGCTACTAATTTAAGCATACTCACCAGTCACCAGTAAGCAAAGTGACCATTCACATACGACTACTAGGCTACACATGCGTGTCCATAAAATTGCTTTGTGAAATTAACAATTGAAAACGCATAGTGTTTTCTTAATCAACGGCATTTGAGCAATTTAAGCAAAGCAACGAAAATTAAAGGAGGATAAAAATGGAGTTATAGATAATTAATATTTGTGACAAATAACAATTTATATTACTATTTTCTAATTAACTTTCTTAATTTTATTAAATCACTTAATGATATATTTTTGCCCCAAAATACACTATTAGAATTTGGATTTTTTTTTTTTTTTTTCAGTGCAAAAAAGAATTTGGATTTTTAACTTTTTGGACAACAAAGCAGGTTTTTTTTTTTTTTTTTTTTTTTTGATAAATTTATTTAAATATGATAGATACTCAAATTCAAATTCCAAAACTTTTTAATTATGAAAATAACACCGTAGCATTATATCAAAAGGTCATTGATAATAATAATATACTCTTTCAATTACTGTCTTGTCCACCTGATGCAAAGAAAAGGTTGTACTCTGAATGGAAAGCTAATAAATCAGAATCTCTCACTTTTGTGATTTTTAGTGCAACAAAAGCTTGAAGACAAGTGATGTGGAAATCCTACACGGCAAACATATATATATATATATATATATGTCATCATCTAATGATCGAACATGGACACGGGGATGGGATGTTGAAAGCTGCTTCTTTTTTTTTTTTCTTTTTTTCTTTTTTTTTTTCATAACAAATTACATATTTGTTAATACTTTATTGCTATGGTGACTTTGATAATTAATACTTTATTCGTTAATATTATGATTATCTTCTAGAATGCATTGTAATTAAATAGCATTATTGCTATGGTGACTCCAAATCATGTCCACACAAATTTTGAATTGCATTGGATCATTTTCATTATTTGTAATTTTGTTTCTTGAACGACATATATATGGCTATTATTTAACCAGCATATATAAAAAGTTTAATAGCACCAAATATGATAATTAGAAGTAACTGACTCCAATTAGGGTTAGATACATTACTTAGCTTTTATCTATGCCTAATTTTTGGCAAGATTCATTTGGCTGAGCCTTAAATTTGTATAAAGTTCTTCTAATTGGATGAGAAGGATAACCACATTCTTTACCGTATTTCTCCATTACCATATAGTTGCGCCATTACAATTTTAATGGGCACTCCTATATATATATTTCAAATTTTAGATCATGAATCATATTATTGTGTTATATATATATTTGTCAATTTTATAATATAAAAATTCAAAATTTAAATTCTGATAATTCTTTTTTCATTTAAAAATCTTCAATGTTCTAAAAATTTTGTAGCTTTTCTATATGGTAAATAAAAGCACTTGTAAGTTGCTAGTATGTTATACTGTTTTGGTAGATATAATATCAATTAATTGATTGGTAAAATTATTGGAGATCATTCCAACTTATAGAAACAATTTCCATAAAAGAGTTAACAGGAAAAAATATTTAAAGGGAAATAGAAGAAAAATAATTTTGCATTAATTATAATATAAATGGTGCAATTATTGCATTAAAAAATAAAAGTTAAGGCACAGGAGGAGCAGTGATTAAATTGGGCAATTATTGGAGTGAATAGTAACTAGGGATGGAAACGGTCAGATTTCAAACGGATTTTATAAAATTTAAATTTGGTTTGTTTGAAAAATAAAATATTTGTTTTATTTCGAGTTGAGTAGGGCATACTAGTTTATATATATTTTTTTTATTTTACTCTCTTTAAAAAAAAAAAGTGTTGTTTTCTTATATATATATATATATTGTTGAGAAATCTGAATTTATTTAATTTAATTTCCTCCAAATCACAATTATGCAAAAACAAAAAAAAAATGGAATAATGATAACACAAGAAATTTATGTGAAAACTTCTAAAATATGAGAAAAATCACGGTGTTATCAAAGACAATCAGATAAAAAATATTCACTATGTGAAAATTGTTACAACCATATACACTCATAATATTTTTCTCACACTCAAAAATCTCAAATACACTCAATAAAATTTTTCTCAAACTATTTGATACTTTCTTAATATAAGAAATTTTTCTTCTTCTTATTTTATATTAACAAAGGAAATATTAAAGTCTTTTATAGGCATCTTCATTCGGTGTGCAAGCTCTATTTAAGGTGTAAATACAACTTGCACAATCAAAACTGTCATATTGCCAAATTAAGTAAACAATTTGGCAACTCCTTCCTTTTTTGCCAACTTTGACTCTTGTAAACAATTTGGCAACTCCTTCATTATTCTTTCCAAGCCACCATTTTTTACTCATTTTATTTTTATTCATTTATTCATAACAATCTCTATTATAATTAAAAATAAAAGTCATCTAGCACAAAATATTGTCTGCTACCGACAACCATAATTTTTCGAGAATTATCATACTCCACCATAATGAGTATACCCACTTAGAATTAATTAACAAATTCTAAGAATTTCACCGGCTCATGCCGAAAATAACCTGCTAATAAAATATGGTGTTAACTTTTATGTTGACTTTTTCCGAATGTTAGCCATCGACAATAATTTCACCACACCCCATAAACTGTCAACCAATGATGTGCAGATTTGTGGATAGCTATCAACAACATATCATCTTCCATGGCATTTCAATAAGGTAGTATCATACCACGATGATACACATCTTTTTACAAAAACTCATCATTATCTCTTCTTTACGAGGTGATAATATTGGAAGCTTCATTGGAGCTACTGGCCAAACTAGCTCCACCCTTTTTGCAAATTTTTTTTGTGTGTCCAGCTTGACCACAATCCTAGCAGAAAATATTTTTCTTTCTAGAGCTATTATTTCTCTTAGAAAAATTATTCACCAACAGTGATGAATCTTTAGGAGATCTACTGTTGTCATCTTTCAACCTTCTTTCTTCGAAAATTAATTTATTGATAACTTATGAGAAAACCAAATCCTTATCCTTATACTGCAAAATGGGTTGCATGTATTTGAAGGAAGGCAAAAGAGACCAGATGAGCTGTAAAGATTTGTTCTTATCATCAATTTTAACTCCAATGGACTTAAACTCACAAACGATTCCATTAAGAACACTCAGGTGATTTGAGATTCTCGTACCTTCATTCATTTGCAATTTGCAAAATTACTCTTTCAAATATAATCTATTTGAAATATCTTTGGTCTTGTACAATTCTTCCAGCTTTTTCCAAAATTCTTTTGTTGTAGACAAGCCAACCACATTAGCTAAGACATTTTTAGCCAGACATAGCGTATTTGACTAGCAGCTTTCATGTCTAACTCTTCCCAATCTTCATCAGCGAGCATATATTTCTTGGTACCACCAGTTTTTCTAGATTTTCTTGGATCTCCACCGCTTGAATCAGATTCATCACTGTTTTCATCAGAATCATTTGAATCTTTTATGCTAGCAACAGGGACCAGTTTCCCTTTTAATGCCTTGTATAATCCATACTTGATTAATACATCATTGACTTACACTTACCATAAGCTAAAATTAATTTTTCCATCAAACTTTTCAATATCAAACTTAATGTTCGACATTTTTCAAAAACAGTTGACGTACACGTAACCGAAGGAAAATCTGAATTTATTTAATCCAATTTCCTCCAAATCACAATTATGCAATAATAACAAAAGAAATAATGGAAGAATGATAACACAAGAAATTTACGTGAAAACTCTCAAAATAGGAAAAAAACCACGGTGTTGTCAAAAGACAATTAGAGAAAAAATATTCACTATATGAAAATTGTTACAACCACATATACTCACAATTTTTTTCTCACATTCAAAAATCCTAAATACACCTAATAGAATTTTCCTTAAACTATTTGAAACTCTCTAAATATAAAGAATTTTTCTCCTCCTTATTTTATATTAACAAAGGAAATATTGAAGTCTTTTATAGGCCTCCCCATTCGGTGTGCAAGCTGTATTTAAGGTGTAAATACAACTTGCACAATCAAAACTGTCATGTTGCCAAATTAAGTAAACAATTTGGCAACTCATTTGTTATGGAGCAGCCTACACTTCAAGTTCCAAGGGTTCAACATCATGAAGATGGGCATGATCAAGAGGGCATTCGGTCTAGGCTTCAAGATAAAAATCAAGTTCAATATCAAAAGACTTATAGTCCAATTAGCATGCCTCAAGGGCTCATTACAAGATCTCGGTCCAATAAGCTTCAACAAGCCTTAATCCATCATTTACAAGGCTTAGTGAATTCGGCTAGTGAAGGTTTACAAGGCCACCAAAGTTTTGGAATAAGTTCAGATCAAGTCCAATACAACTTAAATCAAGTTTATGTTACTAATGGGTTTTAATTAAGTATGTTTTGGGTTTATTTAAGCTCAATGGGCTATATTTATAATGGGCTGGCTGAATCCATGTAATGGGATTATTTAAGCTTTGTTATCTAGTTTGTTTTATGTATTTGGTCTATCCATGTTAGTTATTAAGCCCAAAATTCAGTTTATTAAATTTTGAAGATAAAATAAGTTGTACACACCATTAAAGGTATTAAATTGCCTTTAATTATTTTTAGTGACTTTTGGCTTTTCCTATTCTTGAAGGGATATTCCAAGATTATAAATAGGCAGATTGGTAATGTAGACATGATACATGATATGAAAAATTAACCAAAAGGTTGTTTGGCTTTTATCTTTGTGTTATTGAGTATAATACATGCTTAAAAGAACATTCAAGTAGTTTGATCATCTACTTGTGGAGTGTTTCGAAATTGGAATTCAAAAACTGAGTTTTCTTAATTCTAATTCTTGATCAATTAATCTAAGTAATTTGATTTCTAACCATACTTAAAGGTTGAGACTGAATTGATATTTGGGGTTTCCATGTTAATGTGTTGGGGGTTCGTATACAAAAAGGGGTTCTCAAGCTTATTCATGGAGGTTCCATATCATCCTTCCTTTTTAGCCAACTTTGACTCTTGTAAATAATTTGGCAACTCCTTCTTCTTTTCAAGCCACTATTTTTTACTCCTTTTATTTTTAATCAGTTATTCCTAACAATCTCCACCATAATTAAAAATAAAAGTCATTTAATATAAAATATTATCTGCTACTGACAACCATAATTCTTCGAAAATTACCATACTCCACCATAACCAGTATACCCATTTAGAATTAATTCACAAATTCTAAAAATTTCACCGGCTCATGTCGAAAATAATCTGCTAATAAAATATGGTGTTAACTTTTATGTTGACTTTTCCTGATGTTAGCCATCGACAACAATTCCACCACACCCCATAAATTGTCAACCAATGATGTGCAAATTTTGGATAGCTACTAACAATATATCCTCTTCCATGGCATTTCAATAAGGTAGCATCATATCATGAGGATACACATTTTCTTACAAGAACTCATCATTACCTCCTCTTTTAGAAGTGATAATATTAGTAGTATCATTGGAGCTACTGGCCGAACTAGCTCCACCATTTTTGTAATTTTTCTTTGTATGTCCAGTTTGACCACAAGTCTAGTAGAAAATCTCTTTCTTTTCAGAGCTATTATTTATCCTAGAAAAATTATTACCACCAATACTGAATCTTTAGGAGATCTACTGTCGCCATCTTTCAACCTTCTTTTTTCGAAAATTAATTTACTGATAACTTATGAGAAAATCAAATCCTTACCCTTATACTGCAAAATGGGATGCATATATTTGAAGGAAGGCGAAAGAGACCAGATGATCTGTAAAGCTTTGTCCTCATATCAATTTTAACTCCAATGGACTCAAACTAAAAAACGATCCCATTAAGAACACTCAGGTGATCTGAGATTCTCGTACCTTCATCCATTTGCAATTTGTGAAATTGCTCTTTCAAATATAATCTATTTAAAATATCATTGGTCTTGTACAATTCTTCCAGCTTTTCCCAAAGCTCTTTTGTTATAGACAAGCCAACTACATTAGCTAAGATATTTTTAGCTCGACATAGTCGCATTTAAATAGCAACTTTCATCTCTAATTCTTCACAATCTTCATCAGTGAGCATAGATTTTTTGGTACCACTAGTTTTTCTAGATTTTCTTGGATCTCTACCGCTTGAATCAGATTCATCACCGCTTTCATCAGAATCATCAAAATCTTTTATGCTAGCAACAGGGATCGGTTTTCCCTTTTAATGCCTTGTATAATCTAGATTGGATTAATATATTCTTGACTTGCACTTGCCACAAGCTAAAATTAATTCTTCCATCAAACTTTTCAATATTAAACTTAATTGTCAATATTTTTCTTGCACAACACAAACAAATAGTTAACATGCACGTAACCGAAGTTCTAATACCACTTATTGAGAAATATGAATTTATTTAATCCAATTTCTTACAAATCACAATCATGCAAGAATAACAAAAGAAATAATGAAAAAATGATAACACAAAAAATTTACATGAAAACTCCCAAAATATGAGAAAAACCATAGTGTTATCAAAGACAACCAGAGAAAAAATATTCACTATGTGAATATTGTTACAACCACATATACTTATAATATTTTTTTCACACCCAAAAATTACAAATATACCCAAGAGAATTTTCCTCAAACTATTTAAAACTCTCTAAATATAAGAAATTTTTCTCCTTTTTATTCTATATTAATAAAGGAAATATTGAAGCCTTTTACAGGCCTCCCCATTTGGTGTGTAAGTTGTATTTAAGGTGTAAATACAGCTTGCACAGTCAAAGTTGTCATTTCTTTTTAGCCAACTTTGACTCTTATAAACAATTTGGCAACTCCTTCCTTTTTATTTCCAAGCCACTATTTTTTAATCCTTTTATGTTTAATCATTTATTCCTAACCATATATATATATATATATATATATATATATATATATATATATAATCGGATCGAATTCGAGTCGGATTATATCATTACCTGAACTCGACTCGGGTATAAATTAAAAAGTTCGCTCCACCCCATTTACTAAACGGGATGAGTATTATCCGTTTCGTTGAAATCGGATCAAATCGAGTATCCGGCGATACGAATAAAATTGGCATTCTAATCTTATGACAAAGACTGATGCAAATAAGGATGCACACCAAAGCAAGGATCCAATTCAGCTTCCTAGTGGACCCATTACAATAACAAGAATGAATAAATTCAAAGATACATTGAATGGGATGATTCAAGACTTATGGAATGACCTTGCTACAATTCAATAATGCAAGGAAGAGTCAATTATCAAGCTTGGACTTCAAGATAATAATCAAAGCTTGGTGACATTTACTTAAGTGCTAGAAGGCAAAACTTGAAGATTAAAGCTTCATTGGGCTGTTTTTGTTGTTCAAGTCCATTATCTATCCTATAACTTCTTTTATTAAGTTTATTTAAGTGTTTTGGGCTGCCAATGTTATGTGTTTGTAAACCCTTAATTTTACACCATTCAGTATGCATTTGAAACCTAGAGGCACTTAGGCTCGGTAAACAGACCTCCGGAAGCCGAAATCTCTAAAATCTCAAAAAATGAGAATCTGAGCCTCGGGACCCGAGACCCATCCCTCAAGCCTCTAAATCATCCTTAGATCATATGGGATTGAATACAGAGCACAACGTAACTAGAATCGAGAAAAACATAGTTGAAATGGGTCAAAACGGTGAAAATCTGTGAACCGGGTGTCGAAGACTAAACGGTGACCGCACAAGGGCCATTAGTGACCGCACATGGGCTGTGTGGAACCACACAGCCCTTGTGCGGTTCAAAATGCCTTCTTTTCTGTCACTCCTCTGTCTATGCGGTCACTGAAGGTTCTATGCGGTCGACTTTTGGTCCTGTGCAGATACAGAAGGCCCATGTGAGATTTTGCACTTCAGTTTCGTGTTTTCCACATTGGAAAATGTGAAAACTATTCCTAGCCCCTCTTCCTATATAAAAGAGACCCCCCCCCCCCCCCCCCAAGCTCATTTAGGACTGAAAGCTTGCTCACATATCCCTTTGATTGCTTGATTAGCCTTTGCATCAAGCGAGCCATCCCCCTAAACTTGATCTGAAATGAACGAGCTCCCCAGTTTCTTTTATTTCTTACTTTGCTATTGCTCCTTTCTTTACAAAGCGATATTAAGTTGCGACTTCCCAAGTCGACCCGCCAAGTCAAAAGTTCCCCGCCGCTGACCGAGACAAGTCTCCGCCGTCCCAAAGCCGCTCAAGCGCAAG
>CATKHJ010525053.1:0-14707 GCA_949750685.1 Vernicia montana
TTACTAAGTATTTAATTTTATTATTATTATTTAAATATTAATTAATAATATATAAAACTTAACATAAATATGTATAATATTTTTGTCAAAATATATAAATTATGAAATTTTAACATTAATAAAATTATAAAAAAATAAATGAAAATTCTCATTCCCGCCCTACGCTCGTCACGAACCCGATTTACCTCGCCCCGACTGTTCATGAGACGGGAACGAAAACCTCAAAACTCACCCCCCCATTGTCATTCCTAGAAAAATTACTAGAAGCATTTTAAAAGTAGCTGCTAGAACCGTCCCATTCATTAGATGATCCTTTTAGCGACACATTCTATACTGAGATTATTCATTTGCAAAATAAAATTTCCTAATCAACAGTTAATAATTTAATCCAAACACCAGGATGTGTACTGTTACAAGCCCTACACACTGCACCAAGGAATTTATATTCAGATCAAAACTCCAAAAGCCAAGGCAGATGAAACTTTCTTGGCCCCACCAATATTATCCTCGACCTCAGTTGCAGCACAGAAAGTAGTGAGCCAGTAATTTACCAATTTACATTCATTCTTCTGTTTCAACCTAAACCGGAGCTAGGCCCTGATACAGACCTCAGCATTTGATTGAGACTGGGCTGCGAATTTCCGGAGGCATTGAACATGACATTTGATGGAGCAGATGAGGATGGTTGTATTGCTGCTAGGGGCAGCCTTGGCCCTAATGGAAACACTGGCTGCGGTTGTCCCCGCTGCATAAATGACATGTGGGGATGAACTTGTTGATTGTTGCCATACCCTGAAATACTTGGTTGTGGAGAAGAGGTAGGCATCACTTGTTGCCTATTGCCACCCATGTTATTGTTAACCATGGAAGAAGAGACAACTGCCAGATTCATTTGTGAAGTAGCCCCAGCAGGTCCAATCCGGGTTGACAGAATGCGGGCCCGTTCAGCAGCATACCTCTGCCTTGTCTTCTCCACTTGTTCACACTCCCTCATTAGAAAAGTTTCCACTTCCGCGAACTGCTTCAACTTCAGCTCCAATCTCTTCAACTGTCTCCATATCAACAATTTCATTTAAAGGATGACTTAACAATAGATGGTATTATGTGTGGTCTAAACCAAAATGCTTCAGATTGAATATTTGGAGATGCCACCCAAGGACTCAGAAAATCCATTATTAAAATTAAGATTTAAATTCAAAACTAGCGATTGGAAAATATTTTTATTACATTTGACAAAAATACAAGCAGCTAAAAGAAGTATAACATGATAGAAGTCATTACCAAAAGAACTTGGTCATACCAACCAACCACTAATTATTGCTATGTAGCACACTCACGAAGATTAAACGGGGTAAATTACATCCGTCGTCCTCAACTATTGACTAATGCACATTATCGTCCCTCAATTCACTTTAATTACTTTAAAATCACTCACTTTATTCTAACGATTTCATGAAAGTCCTTCAGCCAACATTCTTTCAGATCCACTAGCGAAATGCTGACATGGAGAACACCTCAGCATTTTTAAACCCATTTTTAGCCACGTCAGATGCCAAGGAAGTTAGTTTCTCTCTCCTCACGTGACTCAAGGCTCCCTTTTCTCCCTCTTCTTGTTCTATGTTTATTTTAGCTATAGTGGAGGGTTTTGAGCCCTACCATATCCCACAGCAAAGTAGAAGAGATAAGTGAAGAATTATGGCTCAAAACCATCCTGACCTTCATGATTGTACTGGCTTATTACTTCCTTTATACGATCCCTCACTTCTCTCTTCAGATTTGTTAGCCTGTGCAAATAACTCACTCTCTAAAGAAAACCCATTTTGTGTAGTGAAAGAGGAAGGTCCTAATTTAATGGGTTTTGTCAATAGTGGGATTGTGAATGCTTCTTCTCCTTCTTCATCCACTACACATCATCCTTATTTGGATCTACAATCTCTTTTGCCTTTAAACCCTAGCTCAAATCACCATATTAATGGCAGCCCATTTCTTTATACACCGCATAATCTTCAAAACCGGGAACAAAGATCCACAATCAATGTAGTTAAAATTGCAAACAAGAAGAGTTTTGGAACTAAATTGAAAACAGTAAATTGTAAATGGCTTTGTTGACAAAGTACATACCAAATGTTGGACGAAATGCATAAATCATGGTCGTTGTATTCATAAATTTTGCAAGCACTGGGAAAGATACAAGGAGTTTTGGGGAGAAAGATTTTCTTTTCTTGAGAACTATTCAAGATTCATCAAGCACAATAAGC
Source organism: Vernicia montana (assembly GCA_949750685.1). Classification (NCBI taxonomy): domain Eukaryota; kingdom Viridiplantae; phylum Streptophyta; class Magnoliopsida; order Malpighiales; family Euphorbiaceae; genus Vernicia; species Vernicia montana. The sequence continues at coordinate 2,259 of CATKHJ010525053.1, forward strand.
CTCCTCCCTCTTGTTTGCTTCTGACGTTGAAGAATTTATTGCTTCATATCCCATTCATGGCCTCATTGTAATCTCTCTCTTTCTCCTTTTCAATCTATGTCTCTTTGTATGTGTATAAAATAGAGTTTTATTTGCATTTCATTTCATTTTCTATCAAGGGCTTTCTTTGATTTCATGTTTTTACTTTTAGACTTTTTAGGATCCTACCCTTTATTATTTTCTTGTTCTTTGATCGATTTTTGTTTTGTTTTAGAGTATCTTCATCTAGGTGTCTCATATTTTTTGTTATGGCTTATTCCTTTTTGTTTTTTTGTCGTGCCCTCAATTTTTTTTTATTTGTTGTTATGGTCATTTTACCTACTGGGTTGTGTATGGATTTTTAGTTTTCCTTTTCCTATTTTGTTGATTTTGGCTTATCTCATTTTGTTTGATTTTCGTGGCTTAATACTCTTTACTCATTTCATTTTTAACTACTAATTATAAATTATTTGCAATATAATTATTAATTATTATATAATATTAATAATTAACTAAATTAATTAAATTCAACACAACTTTAATTCTCATAGATGCAAGGACAAAAGGTATCCAATGTAAAAGCTTGCCAAGTATATATAAATTCAAAATTGATGTGGCTAAAAATGGTTAAAAAAATGCTCAGATGTCCTCTACGTCAGCATTCCGTTAGTGGATCTGACGGAATTTGACTGAAGGACTTTCATGAAACCGTTAACACAAAGTGAGTGATTTTAAAGTAACAAAAGTGAATTGAGGAACGATAATGTGCATTATTCAATAGTTAAAGGATGACGGGTGTAATTTACCCCACATTAAACAGGTAGTAGAGAGTGAAAGATAAGACAGAATATGAAAAATTGAAGGGAAGTAAAATTAGCAACAGTTATACCTGATGATTAATGATATTAGCAGATAGCCTTTGGATTTCCCGCTCTTCATGATCTGCAAACAGTTTAGCCTTAGTCGCTGCAGCAGCAAGACCAACTTTTGCAGCAGCTTTAACTTTTTCTGCAGATAAAGGAGCACCCTCTGCCTCATTCTGAGCCCATGAACCATGCAAGTTGTCTTCTGAAGTATAATCCACAGAAATAGGTTTGGAATTTTTTTTTAAAAAAAAACAAGGATAAGGAAAACTAAAAGATGGAGTAAAATATAACGTAAACAAGGAAAATAAAGCCCATGCCTACCATTTTGCTGAATTGAATTTCCAACTTCTCCATGCAAACTACCTTCTCTGCCATGTACTCTATCTGAGTTCATCCTTCATAGGCAAGGAAATAAATTAATTGAATTCATATATGAAGGATCGAATACATGCAGGCATAATAATGCTAACAAAAGCAACGAAATTCTCCTGTGCATTCTGCACTATTTTTGCTTGTAGAACAGAAACCATATGTGCTCATCAGGTGACAATACTAAAGACAATGATAAATTAGACATTCAGCAAAGCTACTTAACAGTTACTATAACACTGGGGGAGAAGGGAAGAAGAGACATCTGCGAATCATAATCATAAAAAAACCCTAGGAAATTAGACTCAAACAAACAGGCAGTAAGCATATTCATGCCGTGATAAGGAAATACAATTACCTATTATCCTCGGACAAAGAAGCTAAGGATGCATGGGCACATGCTGCAGCAACTCTTGGTCCAACAGCAGAGGCCAGGAAGGCAACCTGGAAAATACTCACATTAGTTACATTAACATGACATTGTTATCTTTTTAATTAAGAACTATCTCCCTCTGGCCAATCATAAAGCGGAAGTGGAATTATTAACAATAAGAGGAGTATACATGCTGGAAACCTTTCAAGGCATAGAGTAACCACCTTATCTCTCTCATGTTATTTGGCATTCTTAACATTTTGTTTGAACAACAGATACCATACTTCTTGTATATATCCAATTTGAAAACCTAGGTTTAGATCAACTTACCCCACGCCAAAAAGAAGGTGTCATGTTCAAAAGAAGAGTGCATGATAGTTATACAAAACTTTTTTTTCTTTTAGAATGATAGTTGTATAAACTTTAATTTGCATCTTCGCTACTTCTATTTATAATTTTTTACACTTTATTATGTTTTACACTCCAATGAGTCCTATTTCAGGTCTTATTCTACTATTAGGTCTTTATTATGTTCCTCTCTATTGTAGTGTTAAGTTTTGATTCCTTAATCTTTAAGATTTATGAATCATATCCATTAACATTTGTAGAGTACACAAACATACACACACACACACACACACACACACACATATGTATTCATAGATATGGATGTACTTCAAAAACTAGTAGAGTTTATTATAATATGAATTTAGCCTTTCTGGTAAAATTGTAAGCACGCAAGTTGCAAGCATTCTCACTTCTCCCTCTGCTACAGTAACCTAAGTTAGCATTCACTGCTTCACAACACAGGAAGCCTCATGCACTGGGTTAGGATAAGCAGTGCACTAAGAATATCTAACAACATTTGAAATTTAATTAGATATTTGAGTTCTCCAAAGACTCCTTGTGAAAAAGTCTCCAGAATATGCCAGTTAAAGAGTCCTTGTGTTTTCATTTGAGTCATAAATGTAGCCTTTTAGTCTTCAGTCAAGGTTAGTACCCAAGCTAAGCACTATAATATAAGTAATTTTATTATATAAATTTATTCTAATTCTAATATAATATATATATAATATTCTAAATTAGAATATAAATTTTAACAAGTATATTATAAACTAATAAATATATTACACATAAACAAGTATATTATACTAAGTAAAGGAAGTCGACCCATAGTAGTTCATTCATAAGTAGAGATTTGATTAACCTAGTGAGTATAAGCTAAACTAGTGAATATAGGTAAAGAAGTGATTTATTGATATTGAATTTGATAAATATCATCGTAATAAATTTTTCAAGCACGAACCTAATTGGATTGACCACCATCACATTATCAATATTGAAAGTTCTAAAAGGCTCCATATAAGGCTTTCTCATATGCTTCTAAAAGCAGTAAAGTAATCACTCAGTTTTATGCCTATTTCCCTGGAATTACTCCAAAATTTTCTAACAAATAGATCTTTTCAAAACCTATCCAACGAGGCGGACCACACACCACACCATCCATTTATATTTAAATTGCTGTTCTAATTTATTGGCCTACATCACTGGGACACCCTAAATTATTTTTCTACACCATATGAAAGTATGGTAGATCTAAACATTATACGCATTATCATATAGTGATCTTTTAATATCCTATTACTTCTATTAGGATGTACCTAAAGAGCTGCAAAAGGAACAGTATATTTTTCAGAAGAAGGTAAGGATGAGCAATAGAAAATTAGTCAATTGAATATATCATCCCTAAAATGAGCAAATGAAAAAGAGAAAATATGCATAGCCAACCTCCAAGTAATTGCTAAATAAGCCTGGTCGTTGTTTGGCTAAGGATTCAAAAGCATTTGAAGTTGTATCATTGCAGAAATATGTTTAGACTCCAAATGAAAAATAACAAGAGTCAGATTACTCGCTGGTTAAAATTAAGAAATCATACCAGGAAATAAGGTATTGGAAAAGGGTTTACTAAGAGGATTTAGCACTTTTCCTTACAACCTGCATATTCTAGAGAGGGTGTCTGGTGTCGTGTCCCTTACAGTTAAAGTTTAGAGTGGCAGCCCATTAAAGAAAATAATAACATCTATTATGCTCATTGGTCTTGTTTCATAAAGCTCGGAGGGTTTTTTTTTTCATAGTGTGTGTGGAGCCCTTGGTATAAATTAAGATGATGATACGAACAAAGTGTGGAACACTCAGAAACACAACAATGTTTAATCAATTAATGCCTCCATGGTTGAGGGTTATGAAGAAAAAAAATATATAAAAAGCAAATGCACTTCTCTCTAGGATTTTAGAAATTGAAATGTTCATATGCTTTCAGGTGAATATTTGTGAAGGACAGGATAAAATAGAGACGTACCAATGCCATAACTGGATTCCCAGAATTTGCAAAAGGGATCCTGCTTTCAGAATCAGCATCTTGGAGGCAGGATCCTATAGAAAGTATACAGATGAAGATACAGAATGTCAAAATTACATCATCATCACCATCGTAAAGGATATAAACCATAAGTAAATAAGAATCTGGTAGATCACCATTTGAACGCGAATGTAGTCTTCCATGATCATCTCTACTTGATGACTTGGACACACTTGGAACCTCAATATTTTCCAACAGGCCATCCTCCATGGGTAGACGAAGAAAATGAAGGATGCATTGTGATTTTGACTTTGATCCAACATGTTCTGCAATTTCATTCCAGTTCTCATTGTAAATTTCCATTGCCTCAAGCAGCAATAGCGTTTCCTGATCACTCCAATTTTCTCCATCTAAATCACCATAATCCTTTGCTGGATCCATCTTTGTAAAATCCAAACTTGAATGACCAGTCACAAACCTCCCCTCATGGAAGCAGTCAGAGCATAGTAGTGCATCAATCTGTTAAATGAGATGCAAATCAGTATTAACAATGAAACAGGAAAAGGTAAATTAAAATCAAAATTCGTCAACCCAATTTTCACTTCAATTTCAAAGGCATTCTACAGTTTGTGTCTCTGTGTCCATGGCTTTTATTAGAATCTCAAAATAATTCTTCTACACATAACCTATCAGTAAATCTGAGGAATCAGGAGCACCAGGACCTAATTAGCTGATGTTAACTTTATTTCCTTTTCACATATTATCAATCCAAAGCCAAGTGCAACTCTGATTTTTTTTTAGAGGAAAAAGAAAAAATCTCAGCCAGTTTTTAGGAAAAATTGATAATTTGCTCCAAGCCATCTATTAATTCCATATTTCTTTCATCTTTTAAACTCTTAATTAATATTCAGCCCCATCAAAAGTAATTGGCTAATATTTAACCACATATCACATAGAAACCATTTTGAGTACAATCTGACTTTTCACTCCAAAATCAGAAAGGAGGCAACCATTTTATGATAGCACCTTAGTGCTAAACAATCTCTTATTCTTTTTAAATCAAGGAATCAAGGTTGTGTTTCCAAAGTATGGTATGATATGGATAATCTTTACATTCTTAGAATTCTTTACTCAACCCCACCAATGAAAGTTTGCCCACATTTATTACCTTTAATACCTTAAACATCTTTCAATTTTTATACATACAAGCCAATAAAGATATTTTTTACCACTCATCATTCATTTCCTTACACTGAATGGCTCATGCCTTGTGCTTTTCAGTTCATTCCCATCTAGTCCACTAAGAAACTATAATATAGAACAAGGAAGCTACATAATTCTCTTCCCCTTGCTTCTATTGTCTCTCATCTTTTCCCATCTTCATGAACGACCACAAAAGAGATGGAATTTATGTGAATTTAATATAAGCATGTATTAAGTTATTATGTTTAGCAAACAAGAATATTACATGTACAGAAGTACTAATAGTAGAATTGAAGAAACTCAAACACATTTTTACAGATTCCACCCCCACCCCTCAACCCTCTTTTTCCATGTTCTTTATTCAACTAACTTAGTACTCCATGAAACATGATCCACCTTGCAATGCAAAAATACTCATTGAAAAGGATGAAGTAAGTTGAAGCACCCAATTTGCTGCAATTCAACCAAAAGAGGATACCCCACACAACAGAAAACTTGATTGTGTATATTTTCATTGTGTAATTATTAAATCTGAGTCTTACAAATTGTTTAATTCACGTAATTTTGAGCACCCTCAGTGATTTTTTTAAGGGAGAGAAAAACACCAAAATAAGGACAAAAGAACAATATAATAATGACATATATATTAAAAAGGATACTAAGGGCAGAAGAATAACTTACCTCTTTCTGTGACTGATAGTATATGCCGGGAAGAGACTGAGAACAATAAGTGCAGTGGTTTTCAGATAGGCGCTCTCGAATTCTGTTGTCCAAGTCAGAGAAATCATCATCATGACATGACAATGATGAATAAATGTCAGCTGCCTTGAGCCTACATTTGGGCTTGTCAAATTTGATCAAACTATCAATTGACTTTAAAGCAGCTGATGGCACATGAACCTCACCATTTGGATCCTCTCTTAAGTAGGACCCACCATTCCAGGATTCACGGCTGGGCAGGGCTGCACAGTAATTAATAATTCCCCAGTGATCAAGAAACCTAACAATTCGAGTTAGATCTTCATTATCAATACCAACTACCAATCCCTGACAATCAGAAACTGTGATCCTCTTCTCTGGATTCTCCATGTATTTAGCAACGACGTAGTTCCTACATTCCATGTATTTCTCTGGTGTATGATCTGGTGATTTTCCAGAGAAAAAATGTGGCACCACTTGTCTTTCCAATCGATTAACCACGGCTGGTGAAAACCAATCTACTCACAAGGAATCCCAGCAACAGCACACCCAAATCAGTACAACTATGTATTATCACAGCATAAAAACATGCATTTAAATGAAATCTCAATAAAAACGAACACTGAACAAGCCCACTTGATTGTGTGCACACATGCATACAGAGACAGTAATCTACATAAAAGAAGCTCAAATATTTATTAAATCATCGCAAACAAAAAAGAGGGTGTCAGTGTGTGTGAGGATGTGTGTGTATGTGCTTGGGTGAGTATTTGTGCATTTGCATTACTGCATATATGCAACACCACAGTATGCTGAAGTCATCTCAATGAGTTTGTAATCAAGGAAACCAGAACCCATCTTTAATAAAAAGATATATATATGTCTACTTTAACTCTATTCATAGATTTTATTTTTTTTATTTACAATCTTTACATGCACGTGGATCAGAAAATGGCTCCTAGCAGCTCCTCACTAAAACATATGTAAGTAATGTGACATTTGCAGGTCACCAAATGCCCAAACCTTAACAGGAATGCACCTTCTTCACATAATTTGGAGTAGAAACCACAAAAATCGTCTCCATCAAAGCCTTGGAAGTGACATTAGTGTTTATGATAAAAAATTTCAAGCAAGGTTTTGCAAGAATATGAATAATCCCGTTGAACCCCATCGTATGAACAGAATTGCAAGAAATACAATTTGTAACCTTTCAAGCAATGCAAATAGATTCAATCCCACACTCCCTATTTTGCTGCTGATGCAAACTTAATGCAATACTTTGGGCACAATATAGTTTGTAAAATCAAATACCAAAATTATTTAGTCATTTACTTTCATTTTCAATAGTCTGTAAAAGAGCATGGCACTTAAGATCGCAAAGAAGCACACTACTACCACTAATGTCTAATAACCATTTCTTCATTACACAAAACCCTACCAATTATACAATATCCATAATGCAAATAACAAAACAGCTAAATTTGAGCTCATTCAACATTCATACCTACAAATAGAAAAACCCAGACAAAAAAAATGGGGAGAGATGAGCATACCTGAATGCATTGGGACCACATGTACTCTACTCCCAAAGCGTTTAACACCACCTTTCCCCTCCATAATCGGAGGTGGCGTAACCACATAAGCAGAATTCCCACCATCATTTCTCTCCTGATCAGACCCAAAACCCTCAGCAGGCACAGCAGAAACAGCCTGCAGCTGTCCGTACGACACATTCTCCAAATTAGGCACCTGCCCTCTACTACTACTACTCTCTCCAGCCAAACTACCCCTCTCTAAAGCAGCAATAGCGAAAACCGAGGCATGAGGGCGATTCACCACAAGCTTTGTTACAGAAGGAAAGTCACATACACGAACCCCACCATCAGCAAGCACCTCAATTTCTATATGGTTCGGATCGGGTGTAGAAGCAGTGGGGTTAAGATTGGGGTTAGGGCCTTCAGAATCGTCATCCCGGTGATGGTCAAGATTGTTATTATTATGATTGTTATTGTCATCCTCAACGGCGTCGTCTTCGTCATCATCATCAGGGTCTTCATGTTTAGGTTGTTGTTGTTTACGAGTGATTTGGGGCTCCCGCTTTCGCCTCTTCCATTTGCCTCTGCCATCTGCTATTTTTGACAAAGAAATCGAAAATATAAAAAAATGAATTAAACCCAGAAAAAAAATTTTTGAAAATTGAAGAGAAAGAAGAGAAAGTGAGAGAGAAAGAGGGGTTTTGAGAGGCTTATTGAAAGAATTTAGTACCTGAAGGGAAAGAAGGGGAAGCTGGCATTGTTGTTGAGGGAAATGTGGAGATTTGTGGGGTCTTTGATTGGTTGAATGGAATCAAAGATAGAGAGATGTAGAGAGAAATTTGTGGGTGAGAAGTGGGAGATGGCAACTCTCTTTTCTTCTCTCTATCTGCCTCTCTGTGTTGTGTGTATGTGTGAAAAAGAGAGAGAAAGAGAGCTCTTTTTTGCTGTTGGTGTCTTGATGAGGGGAAAAATATAGTATATATCAATTTGTGTTTTTATTTTTTTATTTTTAATTTCTTTCTCTCTCTTTTTTTTTTTTTTTTTTCGGTTTCAGCGTTTGTTTGTTTGTTTTTTTCTTTTTTCAATTAACGGAAATATAAAATAAAAAATAAAAATTCCTTTCTTGTGAAGCTATATAATTAATAGGGGTTGCAAGTGTGGGTTCCACCAAATGAAAACTGTAGCGTTGATGCACGCTCTTTCTCGCGCGTGTACGGAATTGCTTTTCTTTTTGAATTTTTGAAAAATTAATAAAAACCTCGTTCTTTTTTTATAAATTCCTAAAATCTATGAATTCAATTTTTTTTTATTTAAAAAATTGAACTATATTTAATAAATTTAGATTTTAAAGAAAGTTTTAGCTCCCCTTTCCCTTGGTAAAGGCTAAATAAATTCTCTAATTTTCAAAATTAGTGTATTCAATTTTGAGATGAGTAGCTTGTAGAGTTGGAACAAACTAAAAATCAGTCCAAGAAATTTTGTGGTTTGATTTTAAATTGGAATGGAGATTATTTAATTTTTAACTTTTTAAATCGGATTTAAAATCAGTTAATTGATAAAAGTGAATTGAAAAAAAAAATCAATTTTAATTAAAAATTAATCATACTTAATCAAAACTCGATAAAAATTAATTACACAATGAAAATTTTGAAAAAAATAATAAACTCGAATTTAGGGGTATATTGAAAATTAAAAACTTTGATGAATTTTAAAAATCATGAAATATTTAATAATAACTTTTAAAAACTTTACAAAATTAATCAAATGGTATTCAATAATAATTTTTAAAAATTTTAAAAAAATTTATAGAAATTACAGAGTATTCAATTGCAATTTTTTTAAATACTATAAAAGTAAGGTGGTATTTGATAATACCATTCAGCACTTAAAATTAAAATTTTCAACACTTAATCGTTTTAAATTTGTTTGATAACAACGTTTTAAAAGTATAAATTAAATCGAAAACCACTTAAAATGATAAGTTAAAATTTTTAACTAAAAATTTATGCTGAATATAATAAGTAATTAAATTTTTAAATATTTTTACTATTTAAAAATTATATCACTTATTTTATTCAGTATTTAAATTTTCAGTTTTACCAAACACTACTTAAGTATGTATTAAAAAAGTCACTAATTTTTATAAAATAATATATTTTTATATATTTTTACTAATTTTTATATGTAGTAGTATAAATAAAAAATCTTAATAATTTTTTTTTTTTAAGATTTCAATCTTTTTTTTTTTTCTTTCATTCTCCATTTTCCTCTCAAATCCTACTCTCTACAATCTAACCAGTACCAGAGGGCAAGATTTTGAACCAGAAAAAATGTGCCCAAACATATGGGGCATTTTCATCTCCATTATATGCCTTTATACCAAGAGGAGCAACAGCGACGTGTGGTAGTTTTGCATTTTCGTAGTCAACCATGGATTGATCAGCCATGAAACCTTATGAGGAAAGACATGCTAGTCCACCAGCCTAAGCTATACTTGATGCTCCATTTAAGCAGGTGCGGTGCATACAATGCCATTAAAGTCATATATCACAGAGGCTTCAAGAAACAGGGAATCTTGTATTAAGAGATAGTGGGAATATGATTAATTGCTTAGATGACCATTCAGATATTTATTTTATTATTTATATTTAAAATTAAAATTAATTATATTATTTTATTATTGAAACATTTGATATTATTTAATATATATATTTTTTGTTAAAATATATATATTATAAATTCGCACTTTTTAATGTTTATAAAAATTTATTAATATTTATATATTTTTTTAAAATAAAATCTTTAAAAATCATTTACAGATTTATAAATTTTGCAAAACTCATTAAAAATCAATAAACTCTACGAAAGTCATTCACTTAAAAAAAAAAATTTATAAATATATTTAAACGTTTTAATTGAATACAACTCCGTAATCTCATGTCCATGTTCCTGAGAATTCAGCCAGCTTATTAAATGAGGTCATTATCATATAATAAGCACTGTTAATAATAAATTGTGTAAAAATAATTTCAATAACGATAAAAAAAAATTATATATTTGTAATAAATTTTAAAATGATATAATTTATTTGAAATAATTAAAAAATAAAAGTATTATAATTATTATTTTATTATTTAAATTTTTAATAGTGAATTTCATTAAATGAATTAAATCATTGTAAAATTCTTTCATTTTAATATTATTTTATTTCTTTCAAAATGGTTCATTTTTTTTAACTAAAAAAAAATGAATTTTATGAATTATACATTTTCAAATATAAAAATTAACAAAATAAAATTCAATTGAACTGAATCTTTATAAAATTTGAGTTTTCAAATAGGGCATAATATTTTTTAACTTTACTTGATAATAACTTTTAAGTATATAATAAGAGAAAAAAATATAACTCAAATGGAAATGTGAGATTACAATTTATTTCATATTTATATGTAAATTAAGCATAACAAATTAACAATATTCTATTTCCACTTCAAATGCAATCAATATAATACCTTCTTTTCAAAATTTATTTTGTGAAAATGCCAAGCCACCATGAAAAACTTCCTTTAAAATAAGTTGTTTAGCTAAATATTTTTTTTATAAAATATTTTCATGTTTTCTAACATTGGAGATATAAATAAAAAATAATCAATGTAAAATGTTTCCCTAGCCAAAGGGAAAATCAAATAATTTTATAATTTTTGACAAGTATATATATTACAATAAAAAAAAAATACATAAATATATACTCATTGATGGCCACCACCATTATAATCCATAACAACTATAATTTATTATTTTTCATATATTTTTCTCATATTTAATAACATATTAAAAAATATATATAAATTATTTATAAGTTCAGATATTTATGTAATCTTATAAATTGAATTTTTTTAATATTTTTAACTAATTTTTAGTATTACAATCAAACAATAAAAAGTGATTTTTTTTTAAATATTATCTTTGAAGACAACTTATTTTTTGCAAAATGTAAAAATATTAAATAAAAAGTGTGAGATAAAAGAAATATATTATTGAGAATTTTTTTTTAATTATACTTGTAACTAATTTTTCTATGACAATTAGTAATGAAGTTTATAGCCTTTAATTTTCTTTTAGGTTACAATTATTAAAATACATATTAGTAATTATGATTTAAGAAATTTAATAAAAATGTAAAATGAGTTAACCTACATATCAACAATTTAAGTTTATTTTACAAAGCAATCAAGTTTGACTTAATTTTGATCAAGTTGAATTTGAATTTAAGTAACAAATCAAATATAGTGAAGTGCTACTATCATAATACTTGATGCAAGTTTAATTTACTTGATATATAATTTTAAATATATACTTTAAATTATAATTAACAAATTCAAGCTTAGATTTGAAACCACATCAAAACTTGTTTAAATGTTAATTTAAGATTAATATTCAAGTTGATCCACATTTTTTAAATAATAATCAAGGAAAATTAAATTTAAATTATTTGAATATTTTATAGATTTGTGTTTGTGATAATGAACAAAAAATACCGAATTAAATCAGGATTATAATGGGTCAGACCCAGCTGTCTAATCTACCTAAAATTTGAATATTAGAAGGATAAGTTCAAGGTAACATGCAAATAGTCATCCTAATCCAAACTAGTCAAGGAAATCCATACTCAACTCATGTAAGGATCTATCTCTTATAAATACCTCAAAAATTAAACTTCACAGGTATGATGAGCACTACTTCGATAACTTAAATTACTTAAATTATATTTTCTCTCAAACAATTACTAATTTAAGCATCGGAGTCTCTCCCGGGGATCAGCCCCTGGAGTCCCTTGATCTGCTTCTTTCTTTGATCTCAGGTTATAATATGTTGATAAATCATCTATCAACAGTATTTGGTGAAATTAGACTCATCAAATTGGCGCCGTCTGTGGGAATCGGCACAAGAAAACTATGTTCTTACTTTTATATTTCATCCGGAAATAATTATTCCGGTCATCACAATTTTTGTTCCATCGAATCTGA
>CATKHJ010525156.1:0-15837 GCA_949750685.1 Vernicia montana
TACTCGATCATGAAAAATTCATGGTTGGTTAGCAACTTTGTTTTTTACCATCATTTAACATTTTTTTTTTGTCATTGTCTAATTAGTGTAATACTCAGGGAATAGCAAAGAGTTATCTGTAGGATAATTTTCTAATTAGTAGATATTAAATGTCCATTAACTTATAATATTAAATCATTTACAATTAATACTTGAAACAAAATATATAATTATTTAATATTTACACTAATTTTTATGATGGTTACCATAGAGATGTAACAATTGAAAACTCTTTGATATATATATATATATATATATATATATATATATATATATATATATATATATATATATATATATATATATATATAATTTACAAACTAGAGTACTAGAATTGGTTACATCTATTGCTCATAAATGCATAGCATTTAATAAATTTTAATGCCTTGTCAAAATATGTTGCCTTAATATCAAAATACTCTTTTCACTTCACAGCTCTGTATAATATCGAATAATCAAAGTCAATCATCTTCATCAACAGTGATATCTTCACATCCCTTGGTGAGCCATAGAAATAAGCAATTGATGTATGATCTAGTTTTGATATAATCAACATACACTTTTTTTTTTTTTATGAATTAAATAATTATTTTTTATTTTATTAAATTTGTTAAAAGTATATTCGGTAAAGGTATATGTGTGAAATACATGATAGATTAATTTTTTTTATTATTTATTATTATGCTATTATTTTATTATAATTTTTAATATTATTTAAATTATTTAATATTATATTAAATCACTGTTTTAAAAATCGGATCAAACCGGTCGATTCAATCGGAAATCGCTGGTCAGTCTGGTTTGATTCATTGAAAAAATTGAATTTTCGATTAAACCACCCTTTTATTGGTTTTTGACAAGTTTTAATGGTTTTTAGCTGCTTTTAACCAGTCAGACTTCTATTAATAAGAATCTGACCAAACAATTAAAAAAAAAAAGAAATGAAGAGGTTTTATCCAATCGGTAGAACCATCGGTTCAACCAGTCAGATCGATTGAATCGCAAACTAGCAACCTGATTGATTTGATTAACGGTCCGATTTTTAAAACATTGTATTAAATAATATTATTCACCACTGCTCAATGTTTCACACTTTTTTTTATGAATTAAATAATTATTTTTATTTTATTAAATTTGTTAAAAGTATATTCGGTAAAGGTATATGCGTGAAATACATGATGGATTAATTTTTTTTTATTATTTATTATTATGCTATTATTTTATTATTATATTATTATATTATAATTTTTAATATTATTTAAATTATTTAATATTATATTAAATCACTATTTTAAAAATCGGATCAAACCGGTCGATTCAATCGGAAATCGCTGGTCAGTCTGGTTTGATTCATTGAAAAAATTGAATTTTCGGTTAAACCACCCTTTGATTAGTTTTTGACAGGTTTTAATGGTTTTTAGCTGCTTTTAACCAGTCAGACCTCTATTAATAAGAATATGACCAAACAATTAAAAAAAAAAAAAGAAATGAAGAGGTTTTATCCAATCGGTAGAACCATCGGTTCAACCAGTCAAATCGATTGAATCGCAAACTAGCAACCTGATTGATTTGATTAACGGTCCAATTTTTAAAATATTGTATTAAATAATATTATTCACTACTGCTCAATGTTTCGCACTCTTTAACCTACCATTGGATATTATATGCATCAAGTCACCACCACAAGTGCACCTGCACCCACCCACTACCTTTTCCAAGTACTTGGAGCCCACTCACATTACTTTTTTTTTTTTTATTATTTGCATAGACCCACTTGCATTACTTTTTTTTTTTAGGACCTTGCTAAATGGCCAGAATTTAACTGACTAGTATAACAAAATTATAATATTTTAGATCAATAAATGAGTTACTGCTAATTCAATTGCCTAAAATATCTTTTTTAGGGTTAGTGAAAAGTCTGATATATTTTCACTCTCTCATTAAACTTTTGAAATTTTCAAATTTATTTCCCTCACATAACTTTTAATATATCTGTAATTTCCAATAAGAAATAAATGCTTCAAATATAGTATTTTTATTTATTTATTTATTTTATATCTTCAAGAAGGAAAAGAAAGAATTTTACTTTTATTATTAACTTTTTACTTTAATTAAGTAAATATGTATTATTCTTATTCATAATCAATAATTAAGTTATATTGTATAAATAATTAAATTATATTATATTCTAATAATAATTAAATTAAAAAGAAAAATTACATAGCGTAGGATCAATTTTTATATGGCCTGGATTGATTGGCCTTTGGAGATGTACATATGTATAATTAATTAATATATTTTAATTAATTCCAACTTTTTTATTGTATTATTTGCACTTTCATTTAAGTAGCTAATATAACTAAGATTTTCTTCTTCTTCTTTTGTTGTTGTTGTGTTTTATTTTTTATTTTTGTTTTTACTATTCCAAAACCAAAGCACTTGAGAATGATTATTTATGAATTCACAATTAAAATAGTTTAGACTTATTCATCAGTTGGATATTGAGTTTCAATTTATATTTATTTATGAGTTAAATTTTGAGTTTCAATTTATGAAAAATTATGAGAGTCGAATATCGAGTATGAATTTATGAAGAAAAATATGAGTCGAATAGATCAAATTCTCTAAAAAATTTAATATTTTTTAAATTTAAATATGTTTCATAAACAAGTTTGATAGTTTCACAAATATTTGCCATTACAAAAATACTCCTTAAATATCTTAATTATGAAAAGAAAAATTATCATCTTTTCAAAATATTTGCTATGCAAATTTCAAGCTATTTTAAAATTTTAATATTTGACGTCTACATGTGTTTGCAAATTGCAATATTATAAATTGTTTTAAAAAATATAAGCGCCTCAAGGGTGGACGCAGAATTTAGATAGAGGGTGGGTTGGGAACGGTGCCGTATGCAAGTTTTTGGTAATTGGTAAACAATCGAGGTGTGGTTGTATGAGAGTTACATGTAAATGAAAAAATAATGTGTACTGTAATACCTCGAACATACATGTATATATTTCTGTTTAATCATACGAATGTTTTACAAGTGTTACATCATGTGTATTGATGAGTTAGATTGATTAGAATTGAGAATTGGACTTAGGAATTGGAAATGCATGAAATAGAGTTGCAGAGCAAGATTCGCGGGCGCCATATGTATGTCGCGACCATGACAGAGGGTTGCGACCGCGACCGTGGGCGCAACAGCCACCGCGAACTCTTCTGTTTGATTATGGCATTTGGGCTAAAAGAGAATTGTGAGCGCGATAGAGGGATAACGACTGCGACAGCGGGCACGATGATGACAGTGAGCTCTTTTGCTTGATTTTAGAAGAAGTATGAACAGTTACGTGAACAATAATATGTAGCGACCGCAATATGAGAATCGCAACCACGATTTATGTAGGGGACATAAACGAAAAACAGCCCTATAAAAGGAATTAAAAGCCCCAATTTCATTTCTATCCGATTTTTCAGAGTTCTTAAACTCATAGTCTCTCAAATTTCTCTCAATATACCTTCATTAATGATAAAAGAAGATCATTTATTACTTCATTAAGAGGATTTAAGGTTAAGGAAATCAATTCTTCTCTTCATTTGTCCAAGCATTTAAGTGGAAGTAAATTAGGATTTATTTATTTTTCTTCATTTCCCTTTCAATTCCTTCCATTGGGCTTAAGGTTAAGGTGAGATTAAGTTAATCTAGCATCATTAGCATTGTTATATGAGTTAAATTAATAGATTATTGAATTGTTGTTATTTTCTGTTTGGATTTTCTATAGATTCTCATAGAGACTTAAGAGCAGAAGGTGATTGTGGAGATGCTCATCACTTTTACTTATTGTGAAGAGTGATATCAAGTTATTTTGGGAATTACATTATTGAGGTGAGTAATTATTATACTATTATGGTTGTGTTTGAATCCTAAGGCATAAAGGCCTAATTCTTTCATGACCACCGAATTGTTTATTGATAATTGTTATTTGAACTATCCATTGTCATATTCCATTTTAATGTATATATGAACCCAATTGATAAATCTTTTTGATATTGAATTGATACCATGATTATTAATCCATTGATAAATCTATGCTTGTGGTACACCTTTATTTGATTATGGGGCAAAACATCAGGCATTATGCACAGTGTACTCCGGTGGATAGAGGAAAGTATCCATGTCCTAGCTAGGGAGGGCTTGTTGCCCTAGCCATAAGATCTGATCAATCTTACGTATTGGTGAAGGTATGCTCCGATAAGATGAGCCTCTACTTCGATATTGATATGATGAGTGAGTTCTATGCCTCAGTTCTCTGTAATGCCTTTGAGCATAATACAATTTATATGGAGAACGTTAAGACATAGTTACTTAATACTCTTATTGTACTGATATGATTCTGCTGAACATGATATGTTATTGTTATTGCCTCCAATCGATTGATATTATTGAAACGATTAGTTATTGAATTTGAACTATTTGATTATTGATATTGAACCTATTGCTTATTGTTATTGAAACCGATTGTTTGTTGTTATTAAATCGATTGGTTATTGTTATTGAAATGGGAACCATGAACTGTTATTGTAAACCGACCTTGAATCACCAAGCTTCACAAGTTATGGTAGTATAATCTTTACTCACTGCGTTATCTCATTATTGATTCCATTTTTTCAGGTGAGATAAAGTTTATCGGTTAAGTTTCCAAGGCATTGTTCTCCACCTTCGAAAACTCAAGTGATTAATGTAAAGCTCAATTCCTCATATTATTTTGTATAGATAATGATTAAACCTTTAGATGCTTCATGGTAAAATAAATGAATGGCAAATTGTAATAGATGTTATTCTTTTTGGCCTTAAGATATTAAACTATGTAAAATGATATCATATATGATTCATGAATGTTATTGATGAATGGTTATGGATTTATATGATTGTCTGGTTTAGATCTTGGGAGATTGTATGTGATTAGATAGTATGATATTATTAGATGATTGATTGGTAGGGTTCCTATAGGTTTTTGGTGGCCTTAAGCCTACCCATTCCCTAGGATCGTCACGGCTCGAAAGTCTGGTCGTGACAGCCATAAATGCCCTTAGTGTTGGAACACCATCCAGAAGCTTCTACCACCATCACCGGGCATTGCACTAGCACCGGCGATTGACTAGCGTCCAGCAAAGACATGGCATCTGAGCCTACCAGAAAGGAAATGTACCGATCATCATGAACCTTCTCCCTCCACTACAATAACAAACCAAACGTAGTAGATCTATGATGGAGCCTCCCTCCCTTGCCATAGATTGGCCAAAGCCGAAGGAGAGCCGGCCAACCGTCATTGGCCATGAAGCTCAGCAAACTCAAAGATAAAATCACCAGAAACACCCAAGCTGCATCATCCAGGTCTATGCTAGTCAAACTTTCCCCCACCCATCGATGATAAAACAAAGCCCTCATTAAACAATGATAACAGCGATGAGCGAGCCGGACAGCGTCGTAGGTAGAGGTGGCACAACTTCCACAGATGACTAGATCACAGATCCAAAAAAACTCACTGGAAGGGAGATCCAAATAAACCCACAAAAACACAACCAATGGCATTATTTGAAAGAGAAAATTGAGATTTACAAGTAGAAAACTAAAGAAAAGAGCATTTCCACTGGTGACCGAAGTCACCGGAGGTAGCCCAAAAGAAAACCCTGGCCGCTCTACCAGAAGAGGATAAACTCTAAAGCAGAGAGAGTTCTAAAGCCCAATTGCACAGACTTCTCATAAGTTTGAGTTGAATTGGTTTCATACACTATTAACAAATAATTAACTATCTGAACCATAAATAAATAACTATTATTTTATATAATTACAATATGATTCAATTCATTTTACATGTGAATTTCTTTTGAATTATAGTTCCTACTAGATCTTCTAAATGCAGCTCCAATTTTCAATCGAATCAAAATCAAATTGAGATATCTAAATTTTAATTTAAGCTTAATCTAATATACTATTTGAATGTCTATTTTTTACAATATTTTACATGAAGTGTAAATTTTTTTTTAAATCATAAAAATTATTTAATTTTTAATATTTGATTTAGAAAAAAATTATAAAGAATTAAATTTAAATTAATAAAAATTACAAATAATTAATAAATATAAAATATAAAATAACTTCAATTTCATTAAGAGAATCAATTTTTCCCAATCTCCAATTTTTATCTTAGCTCTAAGGTCACATGTATGGATCTACACCCCTTAGGGTCGATAAACCTTTTGGATCTTATTAAACAAAGTGATACGTCTTTGCACTATTGTTAGCTTAGCACCAAAGATAGAAAAAGTCCGGGCTCGCTTACAAAAAGTGGAAATAGAAGCAGATTAGTTTCGAATGAATGGATACTATGAGATAGAAAGAGAAAAATTGAATTTGATTAATTCAACTTATAAGACTTTAGAACTAACTAATACAAAGACAAAATGTAGGACTGGTGCCAACAGTTTATCACGGAAGAAAAGACTCACTGAGCCGAGATCGCTAACTAATACTGATCGAATACTAATATAATAGAAAAGAATTATCTTTTTTGTATACTTTCCCCGGTTCCTTTGCTACCGCGTGCTTTACGCAATCGATCGGATCATATAGATATCCCTTTAACACAACATAGGTCATCGAAAGGATCTCGAAGACTCGATATCATCGAGATGGAATTCATCCCATTGAATTTAGAGGCGAAAGATTTATTATCTCTATGGGATTAAATTCTGAGTTATTGCGAAGTAAAGAAACAAGAGATTATGGAAGTAAATATTCTTGCATTTATTGCTACTGCACTGTTCATTCTAGTTCCTACTACTTTTTTACTTATAATATACGTAAAATGGTTAATCAAGGTGATTAATTTGAATGAAACTTGACTTCTTAGTTCTTATCAATATCAATGATTGAAGAAATAAAATGAAAAGGATTCCTATTTTGCGTCTTAGATGAAATGAGTGGACTATAATTAGCATTATCCTATGAGATTTGATAGTATGATAGAAAGAAATATATTTCTTTTTATCATACTATCAAATTTTATTTTTCTACTGTATAAAGTTGTACTGTACAAAGATATAGGCTTAATAGGCTTAATATAGATATAGATTAATCTAGAATATCATCTCCTAATCATATATCTATATATGAATTATTTAAAGCCTATGGGGTCGTTTCCGTAAATGGATAACCAGCACTGAAAATCATCTTTACATTGGATAATTTGGTGTTTTGATGATCCCTACTTTATTGACTGTAACTTTTGTATTTATTTTCGCTTTCATTGTTGTTCCGTAGGAGAGTCTAAATGACCCATACCCATTTGTCCACTCACATTCACCCATTTAAATAAGGGTATGAGTGATAAATAAGTAGTTAATATTATAAATGAGTCAGTAATGGGTCTAACCCATTTATTCTCTTAATATATGGGTGTAAAAGGTTTGGGTATAAGTACCCATCCCAACCCATTAATAAATATAAGAGTTCTCTTTTGCTACAAAATGCAGAAGTGTTGTTATGTGCTCAAGAATGATTATATGGTGTACCTCTTTTAGAAGAGGAT
This sequence comes from Vernicia montana, assembly GCA_949750685.1. NCBI lineage: Eukaryota > Viridiplantae > Streptophyta > Magnoliopsida > Malpighiales > Euphorbiaceae > Vernicia > Vernicia montana. The sequence continues at coordinate 7,635 of CATKHJ010525156.1, forward strand.
TTAGAAGAAGTATATCTGATTGAAGATTTTGAAGACTTACATCTTTCTATATCTAATTCATTTTCAATGGATGAAACCTAGATATGTGAGTGCTAACTGCTCAATGACTCTTAGCTTTTGTTCTTGGAGTAGCTACTGGACTTGAGGTGATGAACTAAAGAATGATGTTAATAATGTCAGTGATCAATTTTGGTGTTCTTGTGGCTTCTTATAGAGATATCAATATCAGCTGGTTTGGAGTTGTGTATTAGATGGGTGGAGTTGTTGGTGAAGCCTTAAGACTTATATTTACGGAAATTCTAGTGAAAAGGAATGGTTTGAAATTAAATCATATTTCTATGTGTATTATGTTAGTCTCTACAGGTATGTATTCAAAAAATTATTTTAAATATTATAAAATAATTTATTTTTATATAACAAATGGGTAAATGGGTGGGTTATGATGGGTATGAATACCCATATAATAGTTAAATTTTGGATAAATGAATTAAGGGGTTTGTACACAAATACCTCAAAAAGATAAAATATTCTCATACATGCTTTTTTTTTTCTTTCAAAAATACACTTATTAAATTTTTTATTTCAAAAATGTCTCATTTTTAAAGGTATATCATAAATATATCAAAAGTATATCAAAGTTATATCAAAAATATATTAAAGATATATCAAAAGTTTATCACAAGTATATAATAAGTATACAAAAAAAAAAAAGGGTTGAAAACCTAAAAAAAATAAAAGAATATTTTTGAAAAAAAAAAATAAAAAAGATGTATTTGATGTAATTTCCTCATAAATTAATGGATGATATACTACTCAACCCATATCAACCATAACCTACCCATTTGCCACCAGTAAATTTGAGAGTAATTGGATTCGAACTTGGAAGACTAACTTTAGAAATGGGCTTTATGGGGGTCCATAATGTGGAAATGGCCGTGCTAAGGTTTGCAAATGGGCTAGTTTCGAGCAAGTCATCCGTAAACAAGATCATCAGTCGCTAATGTCAATTGGTTGCATTATGACCTACAGTCATAATAAATATACAGAGTCTCATTAAAATTATGGAGATTGGAGAGTAATTTTGTATAAATTTGAGTAAAAATACGTCCCACTAAATAATATTAAATAGTCAATGATGTCTTAGGTTGACGTCTTGGTCTTGGTCTTGGTCTCTTGATGTCTTGGTCTCAAGTTCAATTTCTATAGTTAAATTGATTTCTGGTCATATTAAATTTGTAATATGTGATGTAATTGTTAGTTTAATATTTGTATTTAATATTTCTTAGCAAAATTTTACTATTAATAAATCCTATTAAAGTCATTTTTAAGGTAAAAGAGTATAAATTGATACTCAAAAACCTAATTACCGGAAAAAAAAATATATATATATCCTGCAAATATCATCATCATCAACGTTGTCCTCGCCCCCACCATATGGGAATGGGAGGTGCTGTACAGCATACCATCTCTGATTAAAATGGCTGATTTCTGGAGGGCACTACATACTGGTATGGTGTGTAATGATCTGCTACTCTACACCTATTTATAGATAGAATTTGCCAAAATTCTAATTGGAAATTGGAATACAGCTGTGTCCGCATTCTCTCTCCCACGCCACCTTCATTAGATGGGATTGGCTTCGACTTTCTACCTACGCTTAACAGATATTGGATATTGGGGACCCCATTGAATCAATCATCTTTGTATTCATCTACTCCCGATAATGCCCCTCTGACCTCTGTATATTAACAAGTTAGCTTTTTACCCATTGTTTGGAATGAAAATGAGACCATCAAGTGTGAGATTATTTATTATAAAATGTGAAATATTCCAATTCTATAATTTTTACATTAATTATAAGATTAATTTGCATAAACAATGTTTGACTTTATTTAATTGGTAAATTTGATTTTGACTGAAATTTAAATTCAATTTTTTTTTTTTTTTTTTTTTTTTTTATAGTTTTGAAGACATTTTAGTAATTGAAAATTTATTGATGTAATATATGACTTTATTTATAAAGTATCATAGCATTATTAATATAATAACATTATGCTAAATAGTGGAGTGTGGACACCACAGCAAGAAGGTTAGCATAGTAAAAGCAATCTAGACAATGTCAATTCTATAATTCCCTCCCTGCTCCTATTATGCAACCCATTTGCATTTTATATTCCAATACCAAACATGCAGTATATCCCAACATTCTTCCTATGGCCCCAAAATACCATTATTTCTATTTCACTCTCTTCCTAATTCTCTTAGTATTATCAAGTTTTTTAAAGTTTTCTACTTGTTCATCTAGTTCAGACACAGAAACAGATTTCAACAAATGGGTATCTTGGAACATTGACATTCACAGGAGAAGATCAATCCTGGAAGCCAAATCTATCCTTCAGCCAGGCAAAGTTCTTGATGATAAGCTAAGGAAAGCTGAAATGAACAATGTGACAATAACAGTTAACCAAAATGGGACTGACGATTTCAAGACTATAGGAGAAGCTCTTAAAAGCATTCCACCACGTAACGCTAGGAGAATTATAATAGCGATAAAATCTGGCATTTACAGGTAAGAACTCTTTGCCTCCTGCATTACGAGATAGATAATTGACCATTTAATTAAATAACTTGCCAATGATTACTTATAGGGAAAAGATTGCTATCCCAAGAACATTGCCTTTCACTACATTTATAGGAGATTCAAGTAATCCGCCAATTATTACTGGAAATGATACAGCATCATCAGTCTCTGGAAATGGGATGCCATTGAAGACATTTCAAAGTGCAACTGTTGCTGTTGATGCAAATTATTTTGTAGCCATTAACATCATATTTGAGGTAAACTCTAAAGTACTCAAAGTACGTAGTATTTATAATTTGGTTTTAGCGTGTGTTAATTAAAGACAAGTAGATTAGGCACACTCTTTGGTGTTAATAGCATCTTAATTTTCTAAAATCTTTAATGTTTTTGCCTTTTTAATTTCTGCAGCAGATAATAATTTCACATATATGACAAGGTTCACATAGAGATTCCATCGCTGTTCAAAACATTCCAAAATTCCAAATTAAAAATATTTCTTTGTTTTTTTTTTTTTTTGGTATAGTTAACACTACACTTTCACGGGTCTTCGAAGTTCAAACCATTGCAGAACTTTCCAAATATATATATATATATATATAATTTTCCTAATAAATGTTGTTAGACTACGTTTGATATAACGTAATTTAATGAACTATGTAATGGAAAGAAAAATATAATATAATGAAAATGTAATGCAATATAATGAGCATTACATTACTTTTTTTGAAAATATAAATGAAACAATCATGTAATGTAATGATTAAAATAATTAATTATTTTATAATTATAAAAATAAGATATTGAATTTTAAATTATATTTACTTAAGTTAATTAATTATATTAAAATTAATATAATAAAAGAAAGGATAAGTATTAATTATGGTAAAAAAGAAAAATATTAATTGTGTTGTAAAAAAGAAAACTAGTAACTAAAAACTTTTTATTGTAAACAAATTAAGCCATTAGAAAAATTGATGTAAAAAAAAACATATTATTAATTTTTTTTTAAATATTAAAAAAATGAAAATAGATCATGCAAAAAATATTTATTATAAAAAAAAGGAAAAATATCATTAAAAAAATTATTGCAACAAAAAAAAAGAAAAAAAATTGTTGTAAAAATAAGGTAGGAAATAGCAAATGAGAAATGTAAAAAAAATTTGTTGTAAAAATAAGGTAGAAAATAGCAAATGAGAAATATAATGGGCAATACATGTTTTTTTTTTTAATGTAATGGTCATTACATTTTTTAAGGTATGGAGAATTAATAATGTAATGTTCATTATATTGCATTTAAAATTTTTTACACAATCAAGCAAAGTAATCTAACAGGTAATATAATTCTCATTACATTACGCCATTAATTAACGCCTACCAAACATAGCCTTAAGATACTGGTTAATAGCGGTTATTTCAGATAAAATATAATTATAAAATGATTAATTCAGATAAATATAATTAAATTAATATAAAAAAAAAAGTGAAATGAGATAAAAGTGAATATAAATGGAATATTTTTTTTGGTGTTAAAAATGGAGTTAATGGTTGGAGATGAATTTACTGTAGTCACACCATTTTAATGTAAAAGTTACTACATTTTAGATTTTTGGGTTGGAGATGGCCTTAAGACACTCATTAAAAAACTATATATATATATATATATAAAGAGTGAGAGAGATCCAATGTACAAGCCACAAATAAAAGTGATAAATATGAATAAAATTATATATTCATCAAATTAGTTACTACTTACTAGTTTGGAACACAATTAATATCTACCCATTTAGATTGGCTCAATTAGGGCATTTGAAAATAATTATAATATGTTGAAATTTTAAATTCAATCATTTATTTCATAAATTTGAAATTCCATTTTTTTTTATACATTAAAATTTTAAATAATAAGTTACACAATGGAATAACTTTTCATCTTTCATAAACTTCTTTCACAGAATTCAAAATTTAAGTTTAAAATAATATTTTGACAGAAATGTCAAATTCTTTTTTTTTTTTTTTAATAGGAAATGTCAAATTCTTAGTTTGCTGAGGTATCCCTCTATTTTTTTTTTTAATATTGTTGAGGTATCCCTTGAAAACACAAATTTGAAAATCTTTGGAGGAAGATGATAAATACTTTATGGAAAATTTTTAACTACTCTTGTTGTAATTGTCTTTTTATACACCAAATAATAAAGCTGATTCTAATCGAGATAGAATAAATTAAATCTTCACTTAGTTGATTTTGAATTGATGTGACCTATAAGAAGAAAATAAAAGTTAAGTGAGCTAAACTTGGTACCTAATAAAACCAGTCCGACGATTAAGTTAATTGATTGACTTAATTTAGAAGACTGATAACAAAGTTCTATGTTATCTGTATGTATGTACCTGTGAATATTGATTTTCTTAGGTATTTATAAAATGAGAATCCTTACATGAATTGTATATGAATTTCTCTGGTCGATTTAGATTAATATGTTGATTTGCACGTTTTCAGCTTTTGATTAAGAATCGAACTGCTGACCATATTAACTTAGTATTCATATTTTTTGAGCTTTTAAATATATTGGATCAGGCCGGACCCACGATCCTATTTAGTATATTTTATCTCTTATCACCAAAAAAATCACTAATTGACATTTTAAAATTTTGTTGCCAATATGCTCATTATTTTGCCTACTGTAAAGATGATCAATACCCTCTTTATACTCACATTTGATTCTAATAGCGACTAATATTACAAAATATTAGACGTAATATTACAAAAAACGACATCAAATTCTAATCGAAACAAAAAAAACGACAGCAAATAGTTTTCCCTGATGTCTGAACATCAGGGGAAACTTTTCCCCCGAACTTTCTTTTCTCTGGAGATTTTCGACTGTCTCGTGTAACTAAGTCTATTGCAATTCAATGTTGTTTGACTTTCATGATACTAATTAATCAACTTAATTATTCAAGGAAGAATTTCAGACAATGTTTAGCAAAAGAATTAGTGTTAAAATAAAATAATAATAATAATAAAATTGCAGAACACAGCTCCACATGAGATTGGGTCGAGAGGAGAACAAGCAGTAGCACTTCGCATATCAGGGACGAAAGCAGCATTTTACAATTGCAGTTTTTATGGGAATCAGGACACTCTTTATGATCATAAAGGCCTTCACTATTTCTATAATTGCTTCATCCAAGGCTCTGTCGATTTCATTTTCGGCGCTGGAAGGTCCCTTTACCAGGTCAATATTATAAATTAACATTTCTCAATTCTCCATTCATCAAAATCTAAATATCAACTATTCTATTTTCAGAATTGCCATTTAAATTCCATCACCAAGAAGGTGGCCTCTCTCACAGCTCAAAAACGTAGTAATTCGTCATTGGAAAGTGGGTTTTCGTTTAAAGATTGTTTGGTAACAGGGAGTGGCTTAGTCTACCTTGGAAGAGCTTGGGGAGATTATTCCAGGGTGGTTTTCTCTTACACTTACATGGACAAAGTTGTTCTTCCCCAAGGTTGGAATGATTGGGGTGATCAAAAGCGAGACACGTATGTTGTTCCACTTTTTTAATTAATTAATCCAATAGTTTCTAATTAGCATATAATAATAATAATAATAGTAATTTTATTGCAGGAGAGTGTTCTATGGAGAATACAAGTGCAGTGGGCCTAGAGCCAACTTCACAGGAAGGGTGCCATGGGCTCGAATTCTTACTGATGAAGAGGCTCAGCCTTTTATAGGTACTTACTATGTTGATGGAGATTCTTGGCTCATTTCTCCTTTACAAGATTAAAATTATTCATTTCTTTCTTCTACCTGTACCACTTAATAAGAAACACTTGTGAGGTCTCTTCAAATTGAATTTTACTTCAATAGTGTGTGAAAATTCTTAAGATTTGAGAAAAATAACAGTATTGTGTCATATTTATTGAAGAGAAATTTTTTAATATTAATTAGTAAGATTTGAATTTTGACATATGTATCATGTATGCTTCTAAATAATCTTTTACTTATTGAAGGATAAATTAATTTTTTTAAACTTTTCTTATTTTAAAACTATAGTTCAATTTTATAAATTTGGTTTGCATATGTATATATACCAAATTGAAAAAATTACTATAAATCTATCAACAATACAGCATCCCCAAAAATTTCTCTCAATATTTACTCAAAAATAGAGAGTTATATCACATTATTTTTCTTCCAACAAACTTTCTATTTTATCCTCATTTCTTAAATTTTGTTAAGAATCAACTTCTCTCTCCTCAAGTTTAAGGATAAAGATTGACTCCTTAACTAATATTTTAATATTGTTATAGATAATATTATATGTGGATATTACTTAAACATTATTGAGTATATATTTTAGAGAAATTATAGTATAGGGTTATTTCAATAATATTGTATACACTAAATCCTAGCTGTTCCTCTATATAAGGGAAGCTAAAGTTAATCTAATAATATGAGTTTGGAATCCTTTTTACTCTCTACATATTTTCTCTCTCTCTCTTTACTTTATTACTTTATATCTCTTCTTATTGTCTTTGATATAATGAGCTAATAAGCCGATTTACAACAATATATATACATGAGAAAATAACACTAAATTTTTTTTTTGAAGGGAAAAAAATAAAAATATATATATATAAACTGATATATACGACCCGACCCGACTCGAACCAAAGAAGGACAGGTAACAAGATGGATATTTTATTTTTTAAACGGGTCGAATTTAAATTTTACAAAATCCACCCAAATTCGACATGTTGCCATCCCGAAATAGGAAATGAGAAGGAGATCTAATGGATCATAGAGGAAGAGAATAGAAATTGTTAATAATAATACATGTAAAAAGGAGAGAAGATCGAGAAAGAAGGGGAGGGAAACACAATAATAAATTTTCTCTTTTACAAAATCTTGCAAAATTTTTTATGGAAAATTTGGAAATAATAAAAAATTAAAATTAATGAAAAAGAATGAGGTCATACTGGAAAATAGAGGTGAGGATCATTTGGTAAGTTTATAATTTAAAATAAGTTGTTACTATGCGCTTAACAAATTATAATGTTTTGACAATAGCATCACCCATAAGTATAAGTTTATAAAAATTTCATAATATTCAATTTTTAAATATTCAATTATGTTAAATGACTAATTAGTTAACCAATTTGGCAAAAAAAAAAAAAAAACTAATTAGTTAACCAAATAATCTCTTACATAGTTTAGTAGTAGTGTATTTTTTGATTGGGTAATAGACTTATGTTTAAGTAGGGCTGAGCACGGATATTAAAAGTTCCGAATTGAACTGAATAATCGGACCGAAAATATCTAGAATCAGACCGAACCGTTGACTTTTTGACTTTTCACGAACCGAACTGGACCGAGTGAAATGTTTTGGTACGGTTCTGGATATTAAGGTATATTCGAACCGAGAACCGAACCGAATTGAACCGAACTGTACCGAATTGAATTGAACCGAAATAATCGAAATTTTTTAGTTTTTTATTTATAATATATAAGTAGTGATAATTGAATAATGTAAAGATAACACAAAAATTATAAGATTATACATGACATTATACCAATTATTAAATTATATTAAGATTATATCAAAAGAAAATTTAGA
>CATKHJ010525174.1:0-16282 GCA_949750685.1 Vernicia montana
AAGCTATATAAAGATCATTTGCATGATTTTTTAAGATTTCAAATATATATATACACACACACACACATGAGGAGAGATGACTCAAATTTGAGATTACATATGTTTACTATTAGGTTAAACATATCAGTGCAATACATGTAATATTTTTCTAAGCAAATAGTATATGTGTGGTACATTTTTTCATATGTTCATAAAAAGAATAGACCCAGAAAATAATATATGTTTTGTATATATATAATATACGTTACGTATATGTTTGATATATTTTTTGAGCAAATTGTATATATATAATATATTTTTTTTGGTTTATTAACAAATAGAATAGACCTAGAAAATGGTATATATTTGGTATTTATTTTGTATATATATGTTATATGTTAAGTATATGTTTGGTATCTGCAACTACTTTATATATATATATATATATATTGTAAATTTGTAAAAATTAAAAAGATAAACTAACAGTAAATAGTATACGTATACTAAAATTTGGTAAACGTTAAGTATATGTTTGGTATGATATCTGCAACTATTTTATATATATACAGATTGCAAATTTGAAAAAATTAAAAAGGTATATAAATTAACAGTAAATGGTATACGTATACTAAACTTTTGTATATGTTTGGTATTTGCAACTAATATGTATATAGATTGTAAATTTGAAAAAATCAAAAAGATAAACTCAGAGTAAATAGTATATATATACCAAAATTGAGTATATGTTTAGTATCTGCAACTATTTTAATATATACAAATTGCAAATTTGAAACAATAAAAAAGATATATAAACTAACAGTAAATGATATACATATACTAAAAATTAGTATACGTTAAGTTTATGTTCAGTATCTGCAGCTACTTTAATATATATATAGATTAAATTAATTAATTAAATTAATTTAAAAAATTTAGTTAAATTAATTAACTACTTGTGGTGTATAAAAAATAAATAATTAATTTTTTTTCTAAAATAATAATTAATTAATGTAAATAAAAAAAAGAAATAATAATAAAAAAATTAAAGTAATCAAATTAATAGTAATAATAATAATAGAAGAATAATAGATTAAAGAAAGTCACATTATTTGATCCCACCATCATTTCCACTATTACAATACTCCTTAGGTGGGCCCCACTTACATCTATTTCCTCCACTGCTACTGTCTTCACCGCCTCCGCAAACTGCAAAACAAAGCACGATCATGGCCTTCCTTCTAGCAATTCGACCGAATCATCTGCACTTACCTATAACAGTTTTTCGTTTTGGTTTCTTTTTTCAAAACGGTAAAAATGAAATAAAGGCAAAAAAAAGGCTATAAAAGATATAGAAATAGGATAAAAATGTATAAAAAAAATAATCACTGTCAAAATAATATTTTAACAAAAAATACAATAAAATGTAATTTCTTCTAAATTTTATGAATTGGGCCTGACTCACGCGAAGCCCATTAGAAAAACTTAAGTGCATTGGGTCCACCAAACAATTAATTCACACTTTTATGAATTATGTACTACACGCCCACTAAATGAATCTTTTTAGACAAGGAACCAAGGATCTCACCTTCACCCTTTATGTGCATGTACCTTGATGAAGAATCAGACGCTGCTTGTATCTTGTCAGGTGCGCAAGGGAACACGCAGTCAAGAGCAGGCCTGCTTAGGGACGGCGTGCTCCACCGTGACATTCTTGAGGTCACCAAGCTTAGTACGACTAAATACAATCAGATACGTTGTCTTTGGAATCTATGAGCAAACGAGAACTCAACATTTGTCCCACTAGAGACAAAACTGGACACAACATACTATGATGTTCATTCATCACCAACCAATCCTAAAACTGTATAAAAGGCAAAGAGGACCCTAATAAAAAGTAGCTTGAACTCTACACTCTATCACATTCTTTCTCTAAACGTTTAGACCTCAAAGAACAGATATTTCTTCTCTTCTGCCACCATATACTCTCACTCGTTATTAACTTAAGCGGAGGGTCCTCGTCATGCACAAGGCATAATCCTCTTGACTTTGTTTTCTTTCTTATAGGCTCTACAAGGCAAGTCCATTTGTGAAGAATCCAGCTCACTTTCATCCTCCTTGATCTAAGACTAATCAATAATATTTTAAAATTTAATAATAAAAATGAACATTATAATTTTAAAATATCACATATACAATTTAATTAAAAAATATATAAAATATATTATCACATATATAATTTTTATACATATAAAATATTATAACATAATAAATAAATACCTTTTAGTGCCTACACATATAATAATATAATAATAAAATAATCAAACTGAATAATTCTGATATATTATAATATCAATATTTTTTTTTATTCCAGTAAGTAATTTAAGATTTTTGTTAAATTTTTAAATTTTAAGATGATAATACTATAAAAAAAATAGTTAAATAAATTCTAAAGTATAATATATTTAATTATATTAATCAAAATAAGATAAATTTAATATTTTATAAATAATTTTTAATTTTATTGTTACAAGAATACATTAATAATAATTAAGTTTATTTTTATATTAAATATATATACATTAATTATGTAAAAAAAACTTTGATATTAAACAATAAATTGACAATAAATATATATACATTATTAAAAATTCGATTCAATTTTATTTAACAATAAATTTGATGTTAATTATTTTTTTTTTACCTGTTTGAGTCAATTTCAAGTCGGATCAGAATCCGATTTAACTCATTCGGGACAAAAAAAAAATGACTTAACACATTCGATTAACTGTGACCTGATCAAATTAACCTTCAAATTTTTCAGGTCAAATCATTTCAAATTTTAATCAGGTTCAAATCAGATTTTGACTCTAATTTTTCGAGCGAGTCCGAGTCAGATTTTCAGGTCGGATAAAAAATTACCACCTCTAAACCTCATCTCGTTAAAAGGTTGAGACCTACTAGATTTAAGCAGTCAGGTTAAGCAACTAAGTAGCAACCAACATATTGTTACAGCCCCTCCAGACATGTAATAGCAGTAAGTTCAGGAAGTGTTGAAAGGCAAAAATTTTAAAAAAAATCATGATATTAGTAGACCATTGTCGAAAGAATACAGCACATTCACATTTATATAAAAGCTTACTATTCCTGTCCAAAATTGAACATGGCTCTAAGAAATGAAAGGGGTAGAGAAGAGAGGAAGGAGGAGAAGAGAACTGCATTGTAGGGTTTTTTACAGGTTAACAATGCATAAAATCTATTACCTAGTTCAAATGGGTAAGGGGTAACTAAAACAAATTTAATGAATTACAAATAAGAAACAATGTGGAACGGAAGGAAATGCAGCACAGAAAATTCAACTGCATTTCTTCTCCATGTGCTAAATCAATCCACTGGCACTTATATTTTGCACTGAGTGACAGAGGAAGGCCATTTGGCTGTACCCCAGTTTCATTTAATCAAGTTCATTCACTTAGATTGCAGCCGCGAAGGTATGGGTGATCATACTTGATGTACTTGGTCCAGTATGACCGATATTTTGTCATTGCTATCTCTAGCCATGGCTTCATGTTGCCATTATAGTGGATGACTGCTGCATTATCAATCTCTGACCGATCAACACTTGGATTGTAACCCAAACCAAGCACATGCCATGACTTCTCGAGTGGATGTGTCAGACCATAAAATGTAATCAGACCTGGAGGCAATGTCCCAAGCTTCCACAGTACCCTATCTTCATTCTGATATCCAATAAAATGATGAAAGGAATTCCGAACATAAGGGGTATTGTACTTGCTTCTTAAAACAGAGTGGCATCCTATAAATTTAACTCTAATATATTCTAATAGCAACAAAATAAAAACTACATCTAGGGTTGCTACTACAACTCATGGAACAAATATGATAAAATCAAGCATTGTATCACCAATTTTTGAACTTAAAATACCAATTTAATTGAAGCAGTACTAAAAATGTGATGCACAGATTTTGAGATTACGAACACTCACAGCTTCACCACAGAGCATGTCAATTTAAAATGCCATGAATGAAAGTGTGTGCATATCAAAAGGGACACATGACGAGAACTGTGAATGATATGAAGTTTCAAAGACTCACCATGTTTTGCCACTTGTGATAGATGCCAGTGATATCCCTCTTTTTCCACTCCTTAAGATCGAACATATTCATCCCATATGCCCACCCACAAGCATTTGGATCAAAGTTTCTTGCAATATGAGGATTTGTGAAGTTCAAGTACTTATCAAACCGGTGAAAACTTTCACCACAAGTTTCCACTGCCCCATTCACTTTTCCACCCAGATTTACTGACCATAATCCAGTTAAATCTTTCTGAACAACAATGTCATCATCAAGAAACAGGATCTTATCTAACTTGGGATAGACTTGTGGAAGATAGAACCTCAGGTGGTTCAGCATTGAAAGATACTTCGGGTTCCGATACTTCAGATTTGAAGAACCAGAGGAAAGAGAGGTTGGATGATTTGCCTTGAAGTAATACTCTTTCATTGTAGTAGACTCAAGCTGCCGCAGAACTGGACAGTAAGATGAGTTAAGCCACTTGAATTCATCAACATTTTCAACATGGATAGTGGCTGTTCCTGGGGGGTTCAAAAGAAACCACATATTCATTGCTCCAAAGTTAAGCTTATCAGTAACAAGATGGAATACATGTTTGGAAGGATCCTGCAGCACAGCCAAGAAAAGTTATACCATTTGGCAATTCCTTTTTAAAGAAAAGTTGGAGTTGGGTTGGAACTATTTTGTTCATAGGAGCACTACAGTATTTTAAAAATAGAACAAAATGTTATAATATCACATAGATTCTTCCCACTCTCATTGAGCAATTGTTAATAAAAGTGGATTTCAGTTAGGGTCCAATAACATAGTGAACTAATCATCCAGAACCATATGTATCATAAACACTACACAATAAGTCTTCAGTAAGTAGCTTTAAGAAAAAAATCTATTATCAAGCCCATCATTAACCAACAAAAACTTGAAAATAAAAATTGAGTAACAAATAAGCATTATGAGTTCACTAAAGTAAAAAACTACTAATATGAATAATGTTGATGATTTAGTACTGGAAATGACTTTAAGTGATTCAAAGACATAAATTATTATAAATTTTATTGTTCAAGTAATTGATTGCAAAATATCATTGTTTAAGGATCACATTGTAAAATTGTATAAAGTTGAAGGAAAAAATCTACACTTACGCCCTCAGAATTAAGTTTAGTTAATGAACTAATTCCCTCCTCAGGAAAAAGAAAATGTAGTTAAGAGTCATCAATTCACAGACTAAGAAATCACCTTGGCATTCATGATGGTTGAGTTGACAACGACAGATGCAGCCAAGACATTGTCAGAAAAGAGAGCATAATGGTAAAGATTAGGATTTTCCAAATTCTCTCTTCGGGGGAACTTTCTCTTCTCTGGAGAAAGGAGAAAGTATTCTATTGTTAGGCGCATAGACAAGCAATGGATTCCATTGGGAACTGTTTTAGCAGCTAACTGACTCAGGAATGTGCTCTGTTTTTTTAAGCTCCTAACTTGCTCATCTGCAGTTTGAAGCATCGCTCTAAGCTTTCCCGTAACCAACTTGCAGTCATACAATTGCTCTCGTGCTTTTGACAGAACTTGGCCCATAGCTTGCATTTTTTCATGTGCACTAAACATAAATCATGTACACATTAGAATTTTGAAAAAAGGAATTGCATTAACCAACATAATTAGACATGGAAACAGGGAAAATAAGCAGATTATAGAAAACACTCATGGACAATGACATCTAAAATTGTGCTACCTGTTATGCAGATCAGAATCAGCTGTTGCCTCTCCTAGAGCACGCTGACTCTCTTTGAGCCGAACCTGTAGCTCTTTGTGCAAGTCAAGTTTGTTCTTCATATTTGCGATACTGATATATACCCTTGCCATTATCATCTGGTCCCGCATTAAGCGCACCGTTGAATCAGAATTCTCATTCTCATTTTCTTTCCTCCATATACTGTACTTGCCCAGAACAGCAGAGTCAACTGATTTAGAGCGTTCAATGGCTGCATTTTCAAGCTTTAAAATCACTTCATTATCTTGTCGTACCAAGTCAGCTGCACGCTTTTCCCGTCTTTTCTCTCTCAATTGCTGCATAATCTCAAGGAAATAAAAACTATAACCAAGACATGGCAGGAGCACGACTAAGATGAAAGCTACAAATCCAATGGCTTAGTTGAAGTCTGGATTTTTCAGAACTTGGGTAACTACTAAATAATGAATTCAAGGATGACACTTACCCTTCGAGCTAGTTTAGCAGAAGTGTCAATGAATTGAGAATGATCATCTGCAGGGGGATAAACAGATTAATATCAGATCAAAATACAGTAAATAGCTATTTGCAAACAGTTGACTGGAAAAATACTACTACCCGTGGAGTCGTCCCCTTTCCCCCTGGGTGCTTCTTGCTTGGAAACTGTAGCTGGTTTATTTTGCTATGAAAGTGATGATAGCCCAAAACAATCAATAACAAGAAACTGAAAGCTGACATAATTTTTTTTACATGAAAAAATTGTTGCAGAAGACATAGGAGATTGCATCAGATAAATGCCAAAGCAAGATATACTTATCCTCACCTGAGAAGTGGTATTCTTGACTGATGTCTCTACCCCTACAACTTTCCATGAAGCTGACAAATTGTTTTTTCTGAAAGCATCAATACTTAAAGGTCCCAAATCAGCTGTGCTGGCTGTGATAACGTCAATGACCTAAAAGGTGGATTCAATTAGGAGGCTGTGTGATTAAAAATGAGAATATAAAAGCATACCACCACCATTTAAAGAAATTAAATGGTATGGACTTCTCATAAACAAGTTATCAACAACTTGCACTTGCCTCTTTTGAGAGAAGGGATTTAATATGCTGCAAGGCCAGCCGCTCTCTCCAATCCAAGTCCTGCAACACTCGAACTTTTTCTTTTTTACAATGAATACAGAAAGAAGCATGTACAACATCCTATCTAAGATATAACAAGGATAAGATGACAATGATTTGAAGAAGCTACCCGCTTACTGGAACTGAGTGTGATATTATTTTGATCTGCACAGGCAATAATAATTACTTTAAACACGGGACTTAGACACAGCAAGAAATTAGCAATACAGAATAACATTCAGATGTTATCAAACAGCAAAAAGGGGTGTTCATGTCTGACTCAGACACGCATAGTAACAAATAGAGATGTAAAAAAAAAAAAAAGATAATACACAAATCATAAAATAAGAAATGATATGCATTTTCTCTCACATTCTATGGATGACATAACTGTAATGTCTGTAAATTAATTAGACAAGATATCATCTAACTCGAAGAAGCAGAGGATAGAGATGACATAGATTATATTCTCTTAATACATAAGTCAATTACACAGTACATCTCATTGTGACATTAGCCACCTTTTTTCCAGAGAAAAACAAAGTTTCAAGAAATTTTAACTACAGTCTCAAAGAAGACATAGATGCCATTGCAAAATACGGAAAGAAACTAACTTTACGGTGGCATAGTGGTTCGTATTTTCATGGCTACAGGGGGATAGAATTTGAGTTTATTGTTTAGCCTCAAATGCAGCTAGAACAATAATCAAACAAACATTTTTGGAATTCAATTTTTTTTTAGGATATTGCACAATTTCAGCGTTAAAGCAAACAGCAACGATAAATGATTCCTGGAGACGGAGAAAAGAGATCTACTAAATACTGATTAAAATGTTGAAATTAAGCATCGAAGTAATGTAGAGAGCTAACCAATCGAAGCACTTGTATAAAGACCTCTGCCGACAAAGAAAATCAACGGCGTAAGAACAGAGAAGAAAATGACAAGTGCAATCGGCAAACGAGATCCACCGCCTCCACCTCGGTTCCTATGGATGCCGGCACCGGATAATCCCCGCTTCAACGCCATTGCCTATAAAAACCTAACATCAAAGACCAAATCAAAACCTAAAACTTACTTACATAACCAAAATAAAATAAATAAAAAAGGAAAGTAGAAAAAGAGAGTGAAATGAAAAGAGATCTAGCCAGAATACATTTGAAGCAAAGAGATAATGACAGGAGTGAAAGTGAATGTTGGGAAAGCGTGTAGATGAAGGAAAATGCAGAAAGCTGAGTTATGATTAGGAGAAAACTCTTCCAAGGATCAATTCTTTGTCAAAGAGTTAGTTTCCTCGCCGTACACGAGAGTGAAAGATTATCAGATTAGAAACACCCATCTTCAATTTCGGATTTTGCTTTTCTTTTCCCTTCTTCTCTCTCCCCGCGTGATTGCTGATAATTTTTTTTTTATTTTTTTATTTTAAGTTCTTAAGTATAAATAACACTAGTTGAACAACTAACCAAGGCCGACGATGTCGTTTTCATTGCAATTTGGACTGTGAGATCAACCGACACATTATCCGGCTTTTTTATTTTAAAAAAAATAACTCCAATAAATAAATGGTAATTTAATTTGTATTTTTATTAACAAATAAAATTAGGATTTCCGCTTTGTGTTAATAAACTTAATAATAAATATATTATTATTATTTTCCTAAAAAAAAAAAAAAAACTACGTGATGGGAATTATTACAATGAGTGTCTTTATCTAATCAATGAAATCAGTTTTTCAATAATTAGAGTTTTCCCCTAGAGTTCAAATGGCATCAATATTAAATTTTCTTCTCCAAAATTAAAAGTCACCTGATTCAATACTAAAAATATATCTAATTGACCCAGTTAAATTGGAGCGGCTTGATTCAATTCCAGTTGAATCCATTAAGTTCTGTTTACTCGATGGAAATGACTAGGGTATAAAAAAAATATTATAAAAAGTTCAGTTTTAATTGGAGAATATAATTTTGTAATTTTTTTTGTGAGCTCCTTTTAATTTATTTACAATTTTGTAAATGTATGAACATGTAATGACTTTTCATTTTTATATATATATATATACATATACGTCATATACATCTGAAAAAATGTTTTTGGTTGATATTTTTCTACGCGTCCTGAAAAAAATGATACAAGATCCTGCACTGTTAAAGATGATTAAAGATCCTTTCGGTCTTTTGCTTTCTTTCAATCCTATTGTCTTACGCTAGTTTTTGTATTATTCTTTCACTTAATAAGTCACTCTTACAGCATTTTATCATATCAGAGTGATTCAGAGAAATCTTATTCATTATACATATGGTTACAAAGCATTTATCGCATAAAAGTGCATTCAACATCTCATACCTACAAATTTTTGTACTTCAGCGCATCATAAATCTCATGGAGGCTAATTGATGCAATCACTTAAATCACAAAATGCTAGCGAATGGTTAAATAATTACGTTGCATCACGATGATATATATCAAATCTATTGAATAATTTCTCTTTTGTTAGAATATTTTCCTAGAGTCAAGAGAAATCCCATCAACTTCGCAGATGAACTAGAGAATAATTTTTAACCACATCTAGGATCACCATCAACTTAATTGGACCCAACCAGCAACCATCACAGAAATGGATAAATAAATTATGGGTATGGGTATCAAAGTGTTGATAAATACTAAAAACGCGATGTGAAAGAAAGGAAAAAAAATATTTACGATAAAAAAAAAAAAGGTAGCCTACACTAAAATTCCATAGGGTAGAGTCTATAGGAAGAGCTTTGGTTAGTCGGTCCATTAAAACCCTCAGGTATATCGCATCACAAAATTCTCAACAAAGCAATGCTATCATTATCATATGATGGAAAATAACACATGATTGTTTCCCAAGGCTCAATCCGTTTTCTAATATTTAACAACTTTGGCAAATACAACGTTGTTACCATCTTACCAATTGTCCCTTAAACCTCAGGCATAAATTAAATATCCAAACCAACCTAATGACGCAACAACCAAGAACAAAGTAAAAACTGTAAAAACTTCTCTACATAATTGCAACATCCAAGTAATCTCCGATCTGTAAAAGGGAAATACATGTTAGCTGCAAATCCAATATGTGAATCAGGTTAGATAAATACATGATGCCAAGAGAAGTGTCCTCTTTTACCTGGAAGCCAAGCTCAGCCAATGCTTTCCCGTCATCTAATTTCCCATTTCTATTAGAGAAGGTCTTTCCCACCTTCATGAAGCAAGAGTTTTCCACAATTAGAACCTTATTTAACACTTTTGACTGGTGAATATATGGTATTAAGATATTATTTTCTCATCTAATAGAGATATTCTTTACTTTCTTTTTTCTGTTTTTCTTTTTGGGGGCAGTGGGTGAGGGAATATCGAGAGAGAAGGGAAAGAAAAGCGAGGGAATTTAGTGATCTTTATATGCACATGATAGTTCACTCACACGGGAGGGGCGGAAAAAGGGGGAGGGACTGACCTCTCGCACCACAAAACGACCATTTTTGTCAGGATATACAAAAGCAAAGGACAGTCTTGCATCTCTTCTCCTTGCTGCTGGAGCCACCTCTTTGACCTGTGAAAGAGTCAGAATAAGCAAATTAAGAATGGAGCCAAAATGCCTAGAACCAAAGTTACTCAGTGCAGAAAACAAAAATGCACGCACATCAAAATGGGAGCAAATTTATACCATCCAGGCATTTACAGTGTAATCATAGATTCAAAAGCAATTGCTGTGTAATTGAGTCGATGGAAAAATCAGGGTAAAAAATTGTCAGTTTCAATGCCATCTCTTAAAGGCTCATTTACACCTCTGTGCAGTACACTACTGCAGAGGAAAAGATTGAGCTCCACCGCTCTATGAACAAAGCTAAACCAAACTTTCCCACAAGAAGCAGAACATTACAGCAAAATGAAATAGTAAAGAGAATGAGGTTGCAGGAAGAAGGAAGCAGTTCTAAAAGTAACTAGGACTGGAATGTGCACAAATTAGCATTGAGAGTGGAATTCACTGCAAAGTGAATGAGGACATTAATAAGTAATGTTAAGTAACTCTTTTGACCGATGCAATACCTAGTAGATACATAACTTACATCGACTTGTCATTTCATAACCAAGTAACCAACATAATACTTCCCAATGATCTTGCAGTTTTAGCCTCTTCCAAAACTATATCTAGACTCTAGACCTTTATTGTGAATGCTGAAATCCCTAAAACTGCCAAGTTTCAAGGTGCTCTTGGACCTGTACTGAACTTCAACACACTCAAAAACTTGTGAGCAACACTGAGTTTTAGTGTGCTCCTACCTATGGCCATACTCATACTAAGCTTCAAGGCACTCAAAAACTTCCCATTACACATTTATAAATAGAGTAAAGGAACATGATGCTAACATACCAGGTCCGTTAACTCTCGAAGAGTAGCATCCTTCCATGTATATATTTGAACCTCATCCTTGGGCTCCTTGCCTCTCACTGCAAAGTCTTCCTTGGAATGATGACTCCCTATCTGCAGGAGATTCAGCAAGTCAAAGCTGCGTATAGATTTCCAATATGAATCATAAAGTTTAGAGTTTATGGCAATTAGTCATTACATCTATAATGTGTCAGTTGGGGCACAATAGTTTCTAAGTAGCTACAAAATCTACCAAGCCTTTAATGCATCGACGCTGACCAGAGCAGTTGTCCATGAGTACTACGACAAGGAAAAATAAAAAATTTGAACTTCCCAGCTTAAAAAGAACCAACTGAACGCTCTTAACTTTTCTGATAGAAGAAAAGAATAATGAAAAATTTTCCTTGCAAGTTAAATTTACTGTTTCTGCAATTGAAATGCCTGGGAAATTATATATGCCGAAGTCACCTAGAGTAATACAATATATTAAAATTTACAAAAGAACAATGCCAGAAACACAGTTAAACTACATGAATCAGCAAAACAACAATCGATTAAAATTTATATGGATTGAACTTCTTTTACAGCACTCTTTACAATTTCCATTTACTCAAGCACTACCATGCATGTAATAATCAACACTCAACTAGACACAATGGAAGAAATGTAATATTCAACAATCAACTATTGAGGCAGAATGTGTGTCTAGTCCCTCGCATATTTCTTTTCTTAATGATAATTTCCAGTTCCCACATGCTTTTTTAACAAGTTGTATATTTCCAAAGACTGAAAAGATAAATTTTACAGGATAGAGTTATGGACAAAAGCTCAGAATAGTGAACATACCTTAGTGAAAACACGAAGCAATAAAGGACAAGTCTGCATTTCCAATAGGAGAGAGGAAAAAAAAATAGCATTAGAATACCTAAACAACGATTAAAATAATATATAAATTCAACACATAACTCATGCAGATTTATTAATGAATTGGTAACAGTCTAACAGATGTTAATGGCAGCCACGGGCCAAAACCACATAGCATGATCTGATGAACTCAACTAACTTCGAGAAAACATATTTTCCTAGTTCGTTAATCGAGCTATAAGTACGAGCAACAAAATTTGAAAGAAATTTAAGCCATATATAATTGAGCCACAGAGCAGAAAGACGGAGAGTTAGGGTTTGAAACCCTAGAATTTGAGCTATATTCATAATCAAAGATGATATGGACTTTCTTACTCGGAGTAAAATAAATGCCGTGATTTGAAACCCTAGAAAATCAATTAACTGAGCCAGAAAGATGAGCATGTTGTACCTTCTCGCGATCGACAGGCTGAAGAGGAGGAGGACCTCTCGGAGGAGGACCCAACGGCCGTCCTCCTGCTCTCTTTTGTACTTCTGACACTCCCGCCATCTCTCTCTCAATATATATATCTAAAACACCGGAACGAAGATTTCTGGTATGTTCTTAAAATTTTAAAAGAGCTGTGTTAGCTGTGTTAGCTTTGTTCAGCTGTTGAACGTTTGATACACTGGATATTTGGATGTTGAGAGTGGGCCTGATAAATTTTGGTGAGCTTGGGCTTTGCTACTTTTTTCTACCTCCATAATCTACAATGGACACGTGGCTATGCTGCTATTGACTGTATTTATTTATTTATTTATTTTTTATGAAAAGTAAAATGTGCTTAAACAAAATTATGAGCCATGTAATAGAGAATGGATACTCGGATTGTATAAAGTATTTGAGAATAAATCCATTTTTAAAATTTTTATGCTCTAATTGTTATGGATATGGAATCAGTTCCCTTCAACTTTAAGCAATCTATACTTAGGGAAGGAAAATTCTTGTGTACAACTTTTATGGATTGAAATTCCACTATTTTAATAATATTCCTCTCGTTTAATATGAGAAATTTTAAATTCATAAATTTTATTAAAATTCATAAATTTTAAATAAATTTATGAAATTAAAAATCAACATCTTATATGATTTTCAAATCTTTTATTTTTGAAAATTTTAGAGTATGATGAATTTTAATAAATTTATGAAATATAGGTCAATTTTTCAAATCAAATAAAAAACTGAATTACAATTCATATATTTCACATAATTCATCACTAAAATCTTTCAAAACAAATGAGAGTGTTATTATTTTTATCATTAATATCATTTTTTAATATTGAAAAAGGAGAAATTTGAATTTAGACCTATTATTTATGTGGTATGTATATATTTACTATTAATTATTAAATTATATGAGTATTAATTACTAACATAGAATCATTATGTATTGTATAAATATAAACGTATGCCATAACAGGAATTTGTTCAAAATCTCATATGTACAACACCAACCCATATATACTTTCTAAATATACTATTTCAATTTTATATCATTTAAAAAAAAAATTATTTCAAAATATCTATCATTTTAGAATTTCAATAAAATATTTATTATTATTTTTAATTTTATCCTCTTTTTATTTTTTTTTTTATTTTTTTATTTTTTTTATTTTTTTTTTTTTGCCCATGGACGTATATAAGCTAACAAGATGTGTTGGCCTACACTTAATGCGCTTTTACTTTTTTTACTCTGTACTATAGAGTGTATATATGCTATATATTGTGGTCTAATTTTCTCTTCTTTTTATTCATATTTGGTGTTTGCCTTTAAAAAACTATAATAATTTCCTTATTTTAAAAATTATTATTATCCTCAAATAATATTTATTTTACACATCAAAAAATTAAATGATACAATCAAAATTAACTATAACAGCAACAATTAATTTTTAGCTTAGTGGTATCATAATCATTTTCAAAATTGAGAAATTTCGCTTTTAAATCTAAAGCCAAATTAAATTTATAATAATAATAATAGTGTATCAAAAATCATAATAAAAATTGATATAGGAATCCTGTCCCAATCCAAAGCCCAGCACTTTAGAAGACAATGAATGGAAAGATTAAAACCTTATGTACCCCACCTCCCACATGAGGTGCAGTGCCATGAAAGGGAAAGGACCCATGACTCCATACAAAGTTTATGTATAGTTCAAACCCACGAGGCTGGCAAGATGTGGTGCCAAATATTTTTGTTTATTTATTTATTTTCACCTAGTAATTTTTTCTTACAACCACCTTACTATAAGTTTAATATAGGAAAAATCAAATGAATATTGAATTTGGAAAAGAGACAAAGGATAATTCCAAACAAGTCCCATTTGACTGTGTACTCTTTGTTCCCCTTTCATTACAAGGAAACAAATAATGCATGCTTAAAGCTCAGAATTGAAAGCTCAGATGATAGTGAAGGTTATTGCAAGAAATAGAAATCATGCATTGAAGAAACCTTTACTCACCCATCAATGCTTTCTGTAAATGGAAAACCCTAACCACCACCACCACCACCACCACCACCCGCTTCTTCCAATAGGACGGATTTAGGATCCCCCACCCTAGGCTGCTTTGTCCTACTGTTCATAGGTAGTTGGATCCATCCACTAAGGAAAATTATATGTGCTACTTTTAATGCTGTGACTATTACCATTCATTTTTTTACCTTTTCCTTTTTCAACTCTTATCCTATTTGCACCTCTTTCTAGTTAAATTTTAATTTTTGGGTCAATTCTGAGGGATCCATGCCTAGCTGTATTTTTACATAGTGATCTATTCACATGGGTAATGCCTATTCTGTTAATTTGTAACACCCCATAAAGAAGTTTCACAAAAGTGATATTTCATTTTTATTTTGCATACAAAAAATTATATTATAGGTCAATATTCACTCAACATTGAATTGTGATGTATCATTGAATATATTGATTACAAACTTAGCTAGACAAATCTTTATTTTGGGTCACATATAGTCTATTAATAGCCTCAAATTTCAATAAGTTTCCAGTCTTTGGAAATAGTTGAAATGTAGATTATTAATTATATATATAATTTTTCTTTTAAGTATATATACATGTTTGAACTTATTCAAATTAATGTTGATAAAATTAAATAAATTTATTTATAAATGAGTTAAATGAGAGAGAAATATAAATTTTAAGATATTGATATTTAACTACAATCATTACTATTCAAAATGATAGATTAATTATATATAAAAAATGATTGATTAAAATTTATAATTTTCTCTCATTTAATTTATTTTTAGATAAATTTATATGCATTAATTATTTCTTAACCAATACCTTAAAGTACTAATTAAGGAAACCTAATAATTTTTAATCAATTTATTTTTAAAATGAGTTATATCTTCTAAAAAAAAGTCACATTTACATAGTAATCAATGCATACTTAAATTATTAGTAAAAAAAAATTGCATACTTAAATTAAGTATATGCACCTAAACTTGAGTTCTCTCACCAATACTTATAAAGGGAAAAACCGTCGGTCGGAAGTCAAAATCTGGTTCGAGAGTGGTTGCCGTGGAGGTGGCTAATAAGGATTATAAAATATCTCAATTATGGGAGGAGCGTGAATAACACGCGCCGGTTAATATCAAAGTAGCTAGTAAGTAGAGACACTGTTTAATGTTGAATTGATGAGTAGAAGTAGAGGGTGTGACAGAGAAACGTCGAAGCATGAAAAACAGCAACTCCTTTGTGACATATGAGAAAATATCATATTATTATATTAAGAAAATCAATCTTCAACATTTGCCCCACCTGATAGTGATAGTGATGATCATCTATTGGGCAAAAAAATAAAATAAAAAATAGTGATGATCATCAGTACACAAACACTTACAGTTGTGCTGCTTAAAACCAAAAACAGAACTACTTACTACCATCTCTATGGCTGGCCCTCTTGCTAGCTAGGTATATAATTGAATTCATAATTAGACCACTATATATCCATTTTCTTTATTATAAAAACTTTAATTTAATTAATCTTTACAAACAAACAAAAATCTATATTCCTATAACATATCATTTAATAAGAAAGTTATATATATAT
>CATKHJ010525267.1:0-21568 GCA_949750685.1 Vernicia montana
ATATATATATATAATTTATTATAATAAAAAGTTAGTTAAATCAAAAAACCAAACCCAACCCAACCCAACCCAACCATATAATATATTATATTATATATAATAATTTTAATATATATATAATATATTATTAATAAATATATACATAATATATATATATATATATATATATATAAAAGAAAAAAAACAGTGAAACCGATAAACCGAACCGAACTTTTTCGGTTCGGTTCGGTTTTTACTATAAGTTCAGTTCGGTTTTAGAAAAATATAATTTTGATTATTTCGGTTTGGTTTTGAATCGAACCGACCGAATGCTCACTCCTAGGTTAGGTATGTGGTTATATATTAAACCTACAAGTGAGGAAAAATCCAAGAATAAAAAGACTAGACATGGATGAAAGCTTGTTCAACTGAAGCAGTCATCAGTAATTTGATGGCTAAGCCCAAAAAAGAACAAAAGAAAAAAATCCAAGAACAAAAGCCTATAGACATATACAAGAATCTAGCTCAACTTATCAAGCATTCATTAGTGAATTATTTAATGGCTTTTGTTTCGGAAGTTTGTGGAGAATTAGCTGCTTTGTTAAGTACATATATATGATTAGTAAAATTATACCTTAAAAAAAAAAAAAAAAAAAAAAGGAAAAATGTCAGAGAACAAAATCCCTAATGAATGAAGCTAGTTCAAACTGAAGCAGTCATTTGTTAATTTAACATGGCTATCCATAAATCTTTAGGATTAATAAATATAACAAGATTTGAGTTGATTAATCTAATATATCTTTTAATTATTATTATATATATTGAATTGTAAATTGTAAATTGTAATTTGAAAAATGACTTCTTGTTAATTTTCCTTAAAAAAGTTTATTCATTTATTTTTATAACAACACAATATATTAAACTTTCCAAATATTAGAAAATGCATATGAATGAAACAACCTTCAGGATTTGATTAATTGATAGCAATTATTGATTATGATATATGAGAAAAAAGAATTTATTATGGTTTTATTTTAAGTGAAAATCATTAATCAAACAAATGATGAAATTTACATAATGCTAGCTAATCTAAAGTCCCTAAGGTATGAGAGTGGTGGACAGTCATAATTTAATTAATTACACTTTTCAATATCATCAAGACATTTAATTTGGAAGTATTATCTTCTTTTGAGTTGTGATCATTACAATATATCCTCTAGTTGACTTGAACTCCTTAAGACCTTTCCCCACTATAAATTTTTTTTTTTTTTTTTTTTTGTCTTATTTATTATCCATACCATAAAATTTTTAGAATAAAATAAGGAGATAAAAAATAAAATAAAGTTATACAAATTATCTACATTTATATTAAAACTTATGAATATATGTGGTGGTATACTAATAATTTTTTTTTTTTTTACAGATGGAATACATTAGTAATTAGTATAAGGAATAGTAATTTATGTGAAATTTGAATATGAAACCTTTTGATTTTAAGACTTCAGACCTAATCATTTCAGCTAGTATTTGGTATCAGTCTATTAATTAATCGTAAAAATTAGTCCTTTCAAATAATTAAGCACACGTCAATCCATTGATTTATCAATATAAATAATGATTATCTGTTAATTATGATATTTTCTAGCAATTATATGTTGATCAATATAGGTTTTTGTAATAAAAGGGAAAACTGAAAAGAACTGAACTCCAAATTCTTCTTTAATTAATATTAGCAATTTGAAAAAGAATTACATCCAGAATTAACAAACATTGCAATTGTATGTCTAAACAAATTGATGCTGAGTGTTACTTCTGCAGCACCATAATATATATGGAAACTCACTTTTATCTATCAAAAAGAACCATAAAACAGAACAAGAACTATCCCCAAATGCAGGGAAAACTATAGAATCCTTATTGTTGGACTAATGGAGTCAATTTAATAATAACAATAACAATAATAATGGCTTGCATTCTTTTATTGTTATCGATTTTAGCATGGAGGTAGATCTTCTGGAGGAGCCTCTATAGATTGCAAGGTCCCAATTCCATTTTCTACCAAGAAAGCCATAGCCAAGCCCCAAGAGATATGAACATCCAGGTGACAATGCATTAGCCAAACACCTATTCATGAAAAAACAAATAAGATCATTCAATTTCAGATTTAATTAAGTTTCTTTAAAAAAAAAATGAAATCTTTCTATGATTTTGAGTTTTTTTTTGTTTTGTTAATCAGGCTCCAGCTGGGTTCGAACTCCCAGTCCTGGAAAAGATTCTAGTACTATTAAGTCCGAACTTATTTGTAATTTGAGCAGTTTTTTACCTGGGTTATCTGCGACGAATCTGATGACTGACCATCCATTAACAGGTACTGCAGCTGTGTTTCTGAGAGGGGGATCAACAAGATTAAATTTAGAAGTATCAGTCTGAGGATTAAAATTTCCAAATCCTTCAGCAACGATATAGAAATCATATCCATGAAGATGAATTGGGTGATTCTCTGATGTAACAATACTTGTGTCTTGTAACACAATTTGCACTCTTGATCCATATTTCAATTTGTAAACCTTAGTTCCAGGAACTGGTTGCCGGAGTGCTCTGCTCACATTACCAGTGTAATCAAATTTTACTGGTGGACTAGCTGGAAAATCAGTGGTAAAAACTCCTGGTACTCTTAATTGATGAGCTTGCAATATAGAAACAGTAGATGGAAGTTGAAAAGATACATTGTTCATGCTTGCTGTGAATCTTGTTCCATTAGGCCCTTGACATTGGCTAGACTTGTTAAAATTGGGAGGGCAATTGTTTAGTCCTAAACCAACTGTGAAGAATAAATTTTCATCAACTTCAGTTGGGACTAGAACTTTATTCAGGCTCCGAAAACTCTTACTAAAAGCAGTGACAGTTGCTGTGTCATTATATGCTGGTAAAGGAGGCATAATTGGTTTGCTAGATGAACAATTTTTAGCAGCACAAGGAGCTGATTTGTATTCAAGAATTGCTGTTGTTGTTGTATTGTCAAAAGCTGCATTTTGCGCACTTTGATATGCACGTGCAGCCATATAATATCGCGCAGGTGACTGGTCACCGGAGATTAGAACATCGGTGGTTTGACCAGGACCTAGCATTAGGACTGTGGTGGTGAAAGGTTTTGTGTAAGAGGCATCAGCACCAACAACTGTGAGTTTGTGGTTGGCAACAGTGAAGAAAAGCTCTTGGTTCATTGCAGCATTGATGACTCGGAGAAGATTGGTTTCGCCGGAGTCTATCGGAACAATTACTGTATCTGCAAAAGAAATCAAATCTGGCAAGTTATTGTCTTTGTATGTTTGATTGTTTGCAAATACAGTTTGGATACTGAATTCAAGTTTCTGTTGGTAGTCATGTTGGTGAGACAGTATAATGGGCTATAATTAAAAGAATGATGGGCTGAGGATAATTTAGTGGATGGCCCAAGAAAATATATATAATTATTGGTTATTTACTTATTTTTAAAAAGATTTAGATATAATTAAATACAAAAAGAAAGAAAGAGAACCCACTATTCTAATTTTGGTCTTCATTATGTTGATTTTTTGCATTGAAAATTTTTGCTGCCAATCAATTGTTTAGTACTATAAAGTGTCCATATAGTTAAAGACATGCATCCTTTTCTAAAAACCTAATAAGCATTAAGCATGTTCCTTCCTAGTAATCAAAGAAGTCCAATTGATACCAATATTAATGTGGCCTACCACTTTTTTAATGTACACATGTTAGTGAAATAAATTAATTGAAACCATCATTAAGCTTTTTTTCTTTTTTTTTTTGGGATTACAAGGAAAAAGTGTGAATAGATGTAGTAACTAACCACTTTATTGCATCAATTTTTATGGTTTCCTATCATCCACAACTTTTTCCTTTGATGCTAATCATGTTATGGGAAAGAAATAAAAAAGCAGATTAATAAATAGTGTGACTGTTTTAATTCAAACTAAGCGTGAAATGGTAAAATCACTCTCTATTCTAATTTTAATTTTATTTTTTTATCGCTGAAGCAGTAAGAATCGTGGCATCTTAATAATTTATTTCGACAAAATTAATTGCGGATTTCACTCTAGAAGGAATAGTGAAATCCACATGGCTTTCATTATATTGTATATAGATTTCATCGGTAATAATTTTTTTATGATGCATTAATATAAAATTTGAAT
Organism: Vernicia montana; assembly: GCA_949750685.1. Lineage (NCBI taxonomy): Eukaryota > Viridiplantae > Streptophyta > Magnoliopsida > Malpighiales > Euphorbiaceae > Vernicia > Vernicia montana. Next base: position 4,173 of record CATKHJ010525267.1, read on the forward strand.
TAAATTAATTAATTAAGGCAGAAGCTAGCAAACCTTGACTGGAGCAATTATAAAGATCACCAGGTTGACCATTAATAGTATATGCATCAGAAACATTTGGTGCTCCTCCTGTTCTAATTGACTCTCTCAAAACATCAATAGGATTTGCATTCCACCATTCACCTAATCATCATCATAATCAACATAAATGTTTAATGATTAATTAAACATATAATTGCTAATTAATGCTTAATTTAGAGTTAATTAATTAATTATATATACCAAGAATAATTGGTGTCTCTCTCTTTGGCTTAGGGAATGGATAAGAAGATCCTTCTTTTGGATGGATAATTAGAGCACCATAAACAGTAGCTCTAAGCCAAGAGCTATGAGCATGCCACCAAAGTGTCCCTTCTTGTCCTTGAATAGTAAACCTATATGTGTATTTCCCTCCAGGTCTAATTGGGCATTGTGTCACAAATTCTGGCCCATCTGCCCATCCAGTCCTCATTTGCCTGATACCATGCCTATAAAAAGAAAAACATATACATACATGGGAAAAGAAGAATTAAAAAGATAAAGTACATACTTAATTTTTCTAATTAGTAAAGTAAAATTACTATATATTGTGACAAGAAGATCATAAATTTGACTTTTCAAATACAATAACAAATACTCCCTCCGTTTCATAATATCTGTCGTTTTAGGAAGATGCACACATATTAAGGAAACTATTAAATACCTTTAATTTTAATTAATATGGATAAATATATCTTATTTTCTCTCACCAAATAAAAAAAAACATATAAAATATTGAAATTGATATGAAGGTAAAGTTGAAAAAAAACTAATAAATGCTGCATTAAACTTCTAAAACGACAATTATATTGAAATAAAATTACTTTTCTAAAAAAACAGTTATTGAGAACCGGAGGGAGTATCTTTCATGCATTGAAATACAAGTATATATTACCAATGGATGGTGATATTATATTGAGCTTTGTTGACAACATTGACAACAAGAGTATCTCCATTATTTACTTCAAGTGTTGGTCCAGGATACATCCCATTAACAGTGATAACATTTTGGGTTTTGCACAGCCTCTTCACTGACGCTGATTGAATCTGTATAGCAATTAATATTGTAAATGCTTAGTGCATAATAACTTTTAATAAACTGTTTTTGAAATATTTAAAATTTAGCATATTTGGAAAAAAGAGAGATTTTCTCTTTTCTTTTTTAGCTTTTTTCAAAGTATATATATAGTTTATCAAAAGAAATAAAAAAAAAATTAAAAATTAAAAATAAAACTCAATTTAAAAAAACAATTTCAATTTCAATATAACGTAGCTGAAGAAAAAAAAAAAAGAGGTGAAAAAGAAAAGGCTAACGAGACATACAACAAAATCATAGGAATGAATCATGTCAGCATTGGCTAAAGACAATGCAGAAGCTATGAGTAAGAAAAGGCCTAAGAAGAAGAACGAATTTGAATGAAAATTGGCAAAATTGTGCCTTAAAGCTTCCATATCTATGGAGCCTTTTTTTTTTTTTTTTTTCTTTAGTGATGGTTTTAGAACTTTAGATTGTGGTTTAGTTTTGAGAGTGAGAGTTGGGTTTGGCCCTATTTATAGGAAAAATCAAAGAGAGAGAACTATTTTTTTATGAAGCCAACTAGCCAAATGGTCAAATCAGAAGGACAAAACTTAGTTCAACTCATAGAGGAGTTGTTAGATTGTTGCACCCACTAGCCTATGAAAAAAAAAAAGAATAACTTTCTTTTGAATGCTTCTTTCACAAGTCTTTCTTAGATGATGAAATTCAACAAAACATCATCATTATAATGTTTTATTTGACAATAATATATTAAAAATGGGTTCTAGTTCCTAACAAAGATTGATTTAATTATTAATTAAACATGATTTAGTTCCTAACAAAGATTGACATTTGGGTATTTGCAAGTATCTTAATGTTTTTCATATATATTAAACAAAGTAAAATGTCAAACTATTATTTTATTTTATGAGAAGTGTAATAGTCCAATATTGCAACTTTATTTTATTTTGTAAAATTTACATATAGAATTTTTTTTTCCCATTAAGATATTTTTGTTAATTTGTAATTTCTACATTTATTGATACTATTTCTTTCTTTCTTTCTTTCTTTTTTTTTATTGAGTTAAACAGTCTATTTGACATTTTGATTGAACATTAACTCTAAAAATTATTAAACTCTTATTAATAGAATAAGAAGTAAATCTATTTGTGAATTGAGATAATAATTTGGGATAAAAACTCTTATTATTATTATTATTTTATATATATATATATATATGTAGTAGCCAAACACAATCTTTCTATCTCATAACTACAATAAAGTCCAAATAGAAGAGAGATTGATCAGACTTGACTTCTTGGGAAGGTGTGGCTAATTAAGGCCTTGACTTGATCATCCAAAAAAGGTTTTCATGAATTACATTGATTTCCAGTCATATTTATTTTTTTTTCAATTATTGCTTTTAAACAAAGGCATTGACAAAGATATATAATTAAGATTAGCAAATTCAAATTTATTGACTAAAAAAATCAAGAGAATACAACTAATTAATCCTCCATGTGATTCAAGCAAAGGCATGCATTTTTATTTTTGAAGGAGAAAAAAAATAAAAAATTTGAATTTTTATTGCATAGACAATAAAATAATTAAATATTCAATAAATCAATCAATTATTAAGTTCTATAACATCTATATACAAAATGTTAGGAGTCGTTTAGTATCACTCGGTTTTCTGTTTTTTTTTTTTTTTTTTTTAATTTCAAAAAAATAAATATTAGAAAATATTTTTTAAAAAATTATTATTTTTTATTTGTTTCATATTTATCCAGAAACATTTTGAAAACAAAAAACAAAAATAACAAATTTTGATTTTCAAAATATTATTTATTTTTAAAAAATAAAAAACAAAAAATAGAAAATAATATCGAACTGGCCCTTAGCTATTAAATTAAACTAATTGTATGCTAAAAATGTAATCCAACAATTATTAAGCACAGAGCACACTAGTACTTCATTGCCAATGAATATATACATTTAACAAACACACATAAATGTTGATACGATCTGATAATATATTCAGATTTGAATCTTTTCTCCTGATTCTGAAAAAAAGAAAAATTATGTGCACTTAATCATTATTTTCCATCCACATGAGGAAACAAATGTAATGGGGCTATAGTCCTATGTGCATATGATTAGTTTTTACAAATTTACCTTCATTTAAGGGCATGCCCAAAAAAACAAAAGAGAGCAATTATTTAACCTTAGAATGCCTATTATTAGTTCTAAAATCTTGAGGACAAATGATTATTTGATATTAACACGCACCGACAAATTAAAACTTAATTAGGCCTGCCCATGGGTCATTTTAGTCAAAAATGATCATTAGCTTAAAGAGCTTAAACATGGTATAATGATGCATGCTGGTGGAGAAGTCTTTTGTTTAGGTAATTAATTGTGTGGACCAAACAGGAGATTAATTAATTAATTAAGTTTCCTTAATAAAAAAAATTTTGTGTAAAAAGTCCTTATTTAGTAGGTGATAATTAATTATGATATTGTTTTGCTTAGAGAGATTTGTTGTGTCTAACCACAACTTACTTAACAGCAGATCGGTTAGAGATTATACTTAAAATGGGGGTATTGGTAAGTAAGGATTTAATTCAGATATAGAAATTAGGTCACTTGTCATACTACATTAAGTATGATAAATTTGTATTAAATGTAAATCTAAAGTTACTTGTGTTATTTTATTTGTAAACCTATGTTTTCAAACTCGGTCTGATTTTTAAATCAGTAAAAGCAGAAGATCACAGATCAAATAAAAAATTTAACCAGAATTAAATCGGAGTCAAACCGAAATGAATAATACACGTTACATGTTCTTAACGAATATTACAATCAATTAAATTCTAAGAATTTTCAGACAAAAAGTAAAGTAACGTTCGTTATATATTGTAAACACTCGTTACGGAAGGTATTCGGTTTATAAATGATTTAGATCTGTTTGATGACTAATTTTTAATTTTTTCGATTAAACCGGTCAGATCGATTCGGATTTGAAAACTTAATTGTAAACACGTAAATGAATTTTTAAATATAAAATTTATTAGATTTTTTTTTCATAGAATTGAAGACGGGTATATTATATTATACATTTTAGACAAAATAAATATTGTATTCATTACATTTGCCGAAAAATATTTTTTTTTTATTTATTTTTATATATATACACATATATTCAGTATTCTTATCATAATTAAATTTGAGTATTTTATGATTTGAATTATAAAATTTAGATAATTTCAAATTATAATAAGTATTATTTGTTATATTTAAATTTTTTTTTATAATTATTTTTTTTTATTAATATTAATATAACTCCTTTGCCTACTCGCAATTTGATTATTATTATTATTATTATTATTATTATTGGTTTTTTGGTATGAAGAATTTATAATTCGTCATTGCTCAACCAAAGTTTCTTTGTTATTTTTCTATTATCACGTCACGTGTTGTTGATTTTTTTTTAATCTTAGTTTTAAAGAAATATTGTTTTAAATTATTTATTTATCGATTGATTTTTTCCAAATAAAGCAAACGGTCCATCACACTGCTCCTATTAATGCAATATAACATAAGTGTTAATGTGTCCAGTTATATAGATTTGTTTTCAGAACTGTTAAATCTCGATTTTTAACTATTTTTTTTTATTATTATTAACTTAATTATTTATACTTATTATTAATTACATAATAATTAATTTAATCCGCTAAATGTATAAAATATATATACGTGTTGATGTTTAATACCAATTTCATTCAAGAAATTGGAGAATTTTTTTTTTTTTTATAATAAAAATGGGGAAAATTTTATTATATATCCAAATTTAAAAGTGTTAAAAATTTCACCTAAATTTGTACCCATTATCTTTTTTTTATAGACTATATAAAAAAACTAATAACTTAAATCACAAGGATTATTTGTTTTTATTAATAATTATAATTGTCTTTTCTTCCCACTTATTCAATCAAAAACACTTTTCCTTTTTTTTTTTTTTTTTTTTTTTTTTTTCCAAACACAATAAAATATAAATTTTCTCATTTTCTTTCACCCAATTCTTTCTGCTCCTTTTTTGGAAAATCCATTTTACCCTTACCTTTACCCTTCTACTTCTTATAGCCTGGTTAAGAAAGTTCAATTTAATATTGAGAAAATTAGATGCTTGGAAAGAATTTTTTTTTTTTTTTTTTTTTTCATTTTTATTGATTTGGTTTCAATTGGAATACAAGTTCACAATTTCGCCATCCCAAAAATGATTCAGTATCACTAAACTAAAAAATACTTATTGATTCATAAAAAACTTTTTTTACTTTATATATATTTCTTTAAAATGAAACATAATAATTTAAAATATTTTCAAAAGAAATTAGGCCTTTTTATTTCACTTATTGAGATAAAACCTCATTTTTAACTTAATACGAAAAAAATAACAACAAAAAAGGAATCATACAATAAATCCACTCCTACATTTTAGAACTTTAATTTGTGATTTTTATTATTATTATTATTATTATTATTGAAGGACAGGAAAATAGCCATTTATTATTATTTTTTTTCTTCCAAATAAATAGCCATTTATTTGGTAGCCTAGACCTTTCAATTTCAATTAAAGTGAAAAAACAATTATTGAAGTGGGCGTATATCAACTTATGAAAAGTTATTTTAATTTAAAAAAAATTTATAATTTAAATTTTAAGTATGTAGCTAATTTAAAATTATTGAGAAAAAATTTTACTATTTTTATGATTTGACCTGACTTGAGCAGGATTAGTCCTACATGACATAAAAGAAATAATAATAATAACATTCTTAAAAATTGGAGTTGTCAAAAATCAACAGTAACCCCAGTCAAGAGTTATCTAGAAAGATTTCTCATAAAAAAAAAAAAAAAAGAAAGTAATAAGAATTTATTATCATCACATGCAGTGTCTTCTTTCTGTCATGTCTATTTATTAAATAAATAGAACATGACTTTTTTGCCTTAAAAATTAATTTTGGAAGTTTAATATTTCAACCTTTATTTTTTAAGAGTAAGTTTAATATTTCACCTACTTTATAGTTTTTAGGAGAAATTAAAATTAAGTATATAATATATATATATATATATATGAATCTCTAGCCCATATTCTTATCATTTTAAAATTAATTTGTATTATTTGAAATAATTGTAATTTAGATGATCTCCAACCACTAATAATCCACATTTTTAATATCTTATTATTTCTAATAAAATATTGGCAAAGGTATTAAAATTTCAAACCCAAATTGCTAGCAATTTAAGCAAGTAAATCAACTTGTTCAACAACCAGAATCAAGTCCATAACTGATCTTGATACTGCTTTGACATAGCAACACAATGTGGGTTCATACATGAAATACATATATATATGTTTGTATATATATATATTTATATATTCTTCAATTATTTGACCAAATGAAACATTTTTCTATCTACCTATATAGAAATGCAGCTATTCATAATTGAGTTTACTCTTATTTTATTAATTATTATTCATATATCTTAACGTTAGATTATAAAGGATATTTTTATTTTTTTTAAAAAAAATTCATATCATTAAATAAAATATTTGTCTTTTATCAAAAGGAGAAAATAAAGCTGAATTTTTTTTTTTGAGCATTAAAAAAAAAAAATTTAATATCGGTGAGATTCGGTTTCTGATATCCACTCTTAAAGTTAACATATGAAATTATTTGATCGCAATATCAAAATTTATTAGAGTTATAGAATTAACTCAATTGAATATTAACATATCTAATTTATATAAAATTTATAGTTTCAAAACTAGTCTCCCCAAAAAATTTCAAAACTTACATAGAAGCACCTAAAGAGAGGTTGAGATCAATAAGGGATTAAATGGGTGTTTGGCAAAAAAAAAATTTGATGTAACTATTAACTTTTTTATTCTTAATGGTTGTATCAAACCTATTTGGTTTTTTTTTTTTTTCAGTGATAATTATTAGTTGTTATGTTAAGAATGAAAAATAATTAAATGAAGAATTGATGAAGAATTGGATGTGGAGATAAATCACACATTGATTAAATATAAAATGTTGAATGAGCTTATATATAATTGGGTTCTCTAACCTCAATAGCTAGCTTTTGAGGTTGGCACTCTCATAACTATATAAACTCCAACATTTCTTACATGGTATCAAAGCAAGTTAGATTCAAGGGAATCGGATTAAAAAGAATTAATGAAAAAAATAAAAGAATTGTAAGTTATGTTCCCATGTGATCCGGAATCGGATTAAAAAGAATTAATGAAAAAGATAAAAGAATTGTGAGTTATATGATTCTCAAGTGTCAACTTAAACCCAGTTGACACTTGAGGGGGGAAATGAAAAATAATTAAATGAAGAATTGAGTTTTCTAACTTCAATAACTAGCTTTTGAGGTTGACACTTCCATAACTATATAAACTCCAACATTTCTTACATGTTAGGTAGTCAAACAGTTGCTGTTTATAAAAATTTTAATTTGAAAATTTTTAAAATAGCTCATACTTATTTAAATAAAAGACTAAATCATCTTATTAAAAAATAATATTTAAATAAAGCTAAATATTAATATTTATTTTTAATGGTTATTAAATATATTAAGAACAACAATTAATAATAATTTTATTAAATATTTAACAACAATAAGTTATCAGTTAATAGTTACCAGTTATTAGCTACCAGCTATCAGTAATAACTGTTACAAATAGCTAAATCAACGGGGACTTAAGACACAAACAAAAGTATTTAGATAGGTGAACAAAGATGAAGCAACAACTAATAAAGTCTGTTAGTTCGTTATTGACTTCTAACAATCATGAGAAGGAAAAAAAAAAAAAAAGAATATATATGTATAGATAAGAGTTTGTTATGGTTGAAATACAAAAACATAAAATAAAAGAAGAAAAAATTGACTGAAGAGCAGAAGAAAAATTGATTGTCAAAGATTTCTGGTGTTGTGTCTTTATAAAACTTTTTATCTTCCATTAATTTCCTTTGTTATTTCAATTCTATGTTCTGTCATCATTGTCACCCTTTTTGAGTTTTCAGTTTCCTGTATTGGGGTAATTATTTTTTAGAGGGTAGTTAATTATGTAAATGTCTAAATTTTTTTTTTTAAACAACGTAAATTTCTAAAATTATTGTGTGTTAATGACGTCATTTCATTTTGAACCATCCTTAAAATGAATGGTTCAAATTCAACCATCAAATGATATTATTCAGGACTACCATTGATAACTCACATTAGCCAAATCATCATCCATTAATATATATTTAGGACCATTGAAAAAATAAATAAAATAAACAAAGATTAACTTAATAAACATGTAAGTTTTATTTTTTCCTTTGTTAATCAAGATTTGAATTATGAGACTAAGGATCAATCGAAACAAGTCGAGTCTAATTAAAAATCAAAGTCTAGAGTATTGTTTTAAAATTTAGATCGATCCTACTAGTTCAATTGAAAACCAGTACACAGGCCAGTCCGGATTAACTTAAAAAATCGGAGAGGCTTAAAAATGAGGAAATCTCGGTGATCTGGTCGCTCGGTGACCCAAACTAATCGGTCCGAACTAAATGGATTTTGAAATTTTTTTTTTGCCAATTAAAAGGCACAAACGTTTGTGCCAAAAAATACAAAACGGTATCATTTTATGCCAAAAGATAGGTAACATTCATTATTTGCTCTAGTAACATTCGTTAATTTTAATTATATGTATATTATATTTATTTTTAATATATAAATATTAAATATATGCTATTATTTAAAATTTATGTTTGATCTCGGTTTGATTTAAATTGAACTTTTAATCTTCGATTTGATTCTAATTGAATCTTTAACCCCGTAACTTTTTGCTTTCATTGATTTGAATACCGGACTAAATTTCAAAACATATGTCTAGAGAGCAAATTCATGCTAAATTCAGTCCAAATGTGAAACTAAATGCTCATATCGAAGTTTAGCCTTAGAAAAGAAAAAAAAAAAATCTTAGGTCGGTCCAATTTTTTAATTTCAAAAGGTATTTAAATGAACTTTTTTTATACAATTTCTTCATTTCGCAAATCAACATCTTACCAACTGTATCAAGAATGCTTGTGTTGTACAAATTCAATTCTAAGGAAGCTTTTCTTTATTAAAAAAGAAAAGTTCTTGTAGAAAATATTTGAGAAAAATTCATGCCCATAAAAGTTTAATTTGGAATAACTATAACTTGCAGAGACTCTTTATCAAAATTTGTATAAAACTTCTTAATTTTGAAAAATCAATGAAGCTAATCATCTTTTTTCTCTTTAATTTTCTTTCTTTTTTCCTTTACAGATTAAATCCTATTGATTTCTTGAATTACAGTCTTTTTGAGCCAAGCTAATCAAAAAACAGATTCCAAGAGGCCAAATGTTTCTAATTGGATGTGAGAAATAATAATATGAAAGGAGAAATTTTCATAGCTAATTGACCTACCTACAAAGAGATACGAACAAATTTTATTTCACTTAGCTAAGAAAGATTACAAAAAATACTGATTGGATCTACCTACTGAAACGCAATGCCCATTACCTCCAGGAATTTTCATTTTATGCTTATAATTCAAGATAGTAAATTTTGTTGCTTCAATGTTTTATCTTTTGTTGCTTCAATGTTTTATCAAGACTTATAGTTTTTAAGACTGCATTTGATACGTATGACAAAGACAGGACAGGACAAATTCTCCTTATCTGAAACGACAACGAAATAGAATTCTTTGAATGCCTATGTTTATATCATTATGGTATGCCAATTAAACTGTGAATAGCTTAATTGTCTTCTTCTCATATATGGTTACTGAATTTTTGTCCTTAATTCAGTTCAATTAAAGGGATAATCCTATTCTCTGGCCAATGATTTGTCCTTCAAAATTTCAGTTGCTGGCAGGCAAACTTTCCTTGTGAGAATTCTTTTTCCAGCCTAACTTGTTGAGTTATTTAATGTTTTGCAATGAGAAGAGATTGGTGAAAAGTAACATTAGATATTAGTGTGAGAAAAGTAATTTGATAAGAAAGGCAATGAAAAGAAAGTAAGATTTGCCTTTTTATCAATGATTGTTTGAATACAGAAGAACAAAACTGAAATTAACCATATCAAATCATGATTGGAAAAGTTTTAAATGATAATAAAATCATCCAGCTCAATGGGAAGATCTTAATTATTGAAGTTATAACTCAGAACAAAAGTGTTCTTGAATAGATTGAAACAAACTTGTATTTACAGACATGACATTTAACAGTTAACACTCAAAACCAATACTTTATAAGAATGAAAGAATTGTTACTCTACTCTATTTGCTAATCTCTTTGCCACCAACATTACATATAGCATTTTTTTGTGGAATTGCTTCCTTAATCACTAGTTGAGGGAACACCTGCCCCATCATCTCCAGAAGGCCCGGAACTGGCGGCAGTTTCTGGTCTAATCTCTTCTAGTTGCTGCAAGACTTGTTGGACCTCAGGTCGAGCTGAAGGTGAAGGATCAACACAATGCAAAGCAAGTTTCAATGTGTTAAGCAATTCATCACCAATTCTAGATGCATCCTTCATCAACTCCAAGTCGAAAACTTCATTAGTCCATTCCTCTTTGACAATGGAAGCAACCCATTGAGGCAAATCTACACCATTCATTGCCTCCCCTGGAGACTTCCCTGTAAGGAGTTCTAATATGATCACTCCAAGGCTGTATACATCAGTTTTTGTGTTTGCTTTCTTAAGTTTCGAAAGCTCAGGTGCTCGATAGCCTAATGCACCTGCAGTTGCAATTACATTAGTATTTGCAGCAGCTGTCATTAGTCTAGATAACCCATAATCCGAAATTTTCGCATTTGTATTCTCATCAAGTAACACATTGCTTGATGTAAGGTTCCCATGTATTATATTCTCGTGATTGTGAAGATAGAACAAGCCTCTGGTCATGCCTTGTGCTATTCTCATTCTTGCTGGCCAATCAATTGGTGTATCAGGTCCTCTAGCTGCAAAAGAAATTGGAGCATATCATTAGATAAAAATGGATTTTAAGAGTTGGAAATAATCTATTAGAAGTTTACATTTTTTGCTTACCGTGAAGGAAAGTTGCAAGACTTCCTTTAGGCATATAATCAAACACAAGAAGCTTTTCTCCTTTAGGTCCCATATAATAAGCTCTCAAAGCTAAAAGATTTGGGTGCCTAATTTTACCAAGAGCATTAACTTCATTTTCAAATTCTCTCTGGCCTTTTGTTATCTTTTCTCTTAATCTTTTCACAGCAACTTGATTCCCATCTTCTAATGTGGCCTTATACACAGTTCCATAAGTACTCTTTCCCATAATCTCTGCAGTTGCACACAAAAGATCATCAGCTGTAAAAGCTAATGGCCCATCAAAATGGACTAGTTTCCCTCCAGCTTCTCCACCAGCTTCAACTTCACCAGCCACTGGCGGGGCTCCTTTTTCGCCTCTTGCTGCAGTAGCTCTGGCTATGGCTTGACCATTCTTGGATTTTGATGCAGCTCTTTTTCTTATCAAACAAGCAAGCAGAATGCAACAGAGTATAATTAGCACAATGAGCAGAGCTCCAGCTGCAATGAGAATTATGTCTTTAGTGCTTAATTTCCGATGATGTTTTCTGGGCATTTCTGGTGGTGGAGCTTGAGAAGGTGCTTGAGAAGGACATGGAGCTGCACCACTAAATCCACATAATTGAATATTGCCCACAAAAGAGCTTGAATTGAACTTTTGAGACAGAGAAGTGGGAACGGAACCAGAGAGGTTATTATAAGAAACATTGAAAGAAACAAGATTTTGAAGATTGGCTAGAGAATCTGGAATTTCTCCACTAAGCTTATTCTGTGATAAATCAAGTGTTGTGAGTGTGGAGATGTTTCCTATTGTTGCAGGAATTTGACCGCTCAATTGGTTTCTCTTCAAGTTTATAACAGAGAGATTATGCAATGTACCAAGAAATTCTGGGATTTGACTATCAAGATTGTTGTTCTCAAGATTTAACAGAACAAGTGAAGACAGATTAGAGAGACTAGTAGGCAAGCTTCCATTAATGGCATTGTTAGAAATATCTAATGTTGTTAGCCTAGAAAGCCCACCCCAAGAGTCAGGGATGGAGCCAGAGAGGTTATTGTATTGAAGGTCAAGAAAAATAAGAGAAGAAGAGCGAGTGAGGCTAATTGGGATTGAACCCATCAAAGAATTATAGCTAAAATTGAGTCTAAAAAGCTTGGTAGAATTTGCAAGACTCTCTGGTATTATCCCAGTGAGAGAATTGTTACTAAGGTCTAGAGTTTGAAGCAAAAGGCAAAAACCTAAAGAAGGAGGGATTGAACCTGAAAACCGATTATTGAATAATTGAACACCTCTAAGATTGGGAAGAATTCCCAGAGTTTTTGGGATTGAACCGCCAATGAGATTATCATGGAGACTGAGCTTTCTAAGTGCTTGAAGTTGGCCAATTTTATCAGTGATTTTGCCTTCTAATCCTTTCCATGGAAGTTGGATTACAATAACTTGACCTTGAGCACATTTGATTCCAACCCAACCGCCAGAACAAGCTCCATAGCCACTATCATTCCAGCTTTTCAAGAACCCTTTTGTGTCCACTAGCTCAGCTTTGAATGCTTGCAATGCTTGAAAATCAGCTTGAGTAACAACTACACCATCCCAATCTTGGCTTGAAACAGGTTGAATAATGAAACAAATGAATAATACTTGAAGAAACAAGAATTTAAATTGAACCTTCCATTTCTCCTTCTTCTTGTTTGAAATGCAGCACCAATTTGCAAGAATTTGAAAAGGGTATTTGTAAAAACTATTAAATTCTTTAATTGGGTTTTCCATACCCATCAAGAAGAAGCAAAATTTGTAGAAATGACTAAATCAAGAAGAAGAAAAAAGAAAGAAAAAGAAAAGAACTTTGAGCAACAATGAAACAGGAGCTAAAATTAACAAGTGAATTGGATTTTGTAGTGTGAAATAGAGATGAGGTTTCTGTGAAAGACCACGTGAAGAGGATAGAGTTAGAGAGAGAGAGAATCTTTATGTTGGGAGACAAATTGTCAGTGGGAGGCAAGAAATTGCAGAGAAAGAGAGAGAGAGAGAAGAGGCTCTTCTCCTTCCACACATAGTCCTAACGGCTAGTTTTTTGTTTTGTTAATCGATTTATATAATTTCTCTTTTCTCAATGAAATTTTTTTTGACCAGTTTTGATTTATGGGTTTATATAATGTGGTCTTTTATTGCCTGAACCGCGCCCCCCAACGGCTATCTTCTCCTTTTTGGATCCAACAAAAATATGCCATGTAAGATCATATGAACTAAAATGACCATTTTACCCTCTGAAAATTTTTTTAAAATAAATTTTAATGGACAGTTTTTAAAATAATTACTGAGTTTTAGGTTAATAAACACATTGATAACTTATATAGGTTGTGATTGTCTTCTCTTGCGGGATAGGGCTTAGTCTTTCGGGATTTCATATTATTTGCGGTAAAAGTGTGTGTATGGATTATATAAGTTACCACGTCTTTATAAAATTATCATAGTTTTATGGAGAAGTATATTATATTCTTAATCCGTGTGTATCTTTTATTTCAAAAAAAATGTTGATAATCTATTTTTCTATATGAAATACTTCACTCTATAAATATTCTAAAAGTAACTATTGTTTTTTATTTATTAAAACTAAATAGGGCATTAGCTACATAATAAGAGGATGTTTGATTTCTGAAAAAATAAGTTTAAAATCAAAATTGAAGTTGATAATTCTAATTTCTATTGTTTTGATTAATGTCAAAATAGACTAACTTCAAATTTAATTTTAGAGTTTTAACATGTAATCTTTCTCTCTCTCTCTCTTTTTTTTTTTTTTTTATAATATTGAGAAATGAAGGATTTGAATTTAATTCTATTGTTCAATCGAAATAAACACACCACTAAATTATTACACGAATAAAATTAGTGAAATTTATAATTATTTTGATAAATAGAGACTAAAATATGAGATTTCACATTTTTAAATCTCTACAAAATGCAACTAAATTAACAACTTGGGTTTGATTGGGAAATATTATGATAATTTTATCTAATAGTTAAATACTAATTAGTCTTGAAAAAAGGAATGAAGTAAAAAAAAAAACAAGAATATATTAACCAAAGTCACAATTTTTTTTTAAAAAAAAATTATAATTATCCATAATCCATCTTACATTAGGGTTTGTGATAATAAAGATAAAGGGCATGGCTTTTTTGAGAGCTGTATATAGTTATTTATACGAGGATAACATGACATGTCTTTATCACTTTGTAGATGAACCCAAAATTCCTGACAATTAGTGGGGTTGAGGAACGGATGATTGTTTAATCTACACCGTTGGATGCTACTTTTAAGATTTTATTAATTGCATGGATGTTACCTTTAGCATTTAATGATGAACTTAGTTTTTAGAAAGAATTTAGCCTTTAGCCTTTTTTTGAAAAGGCTGTTCTGTAACTGCAAAGAGTTTTTGGAATATATATATATATATATATATATACACACACACAAAGAGTTATCATCAAATTCCGGATAAAAATCATAAAAATTTTGGTTATTTTTTTTTACGTAGTCATTAAAATAAAATTTGGCATTGAATACCTATTTTTTTTTTTTTTTAATTAGAGTTCACCTAGAAGTTTTAGGCTAAAATTCTACCAAAATAAATGACATAACATGACACGTTACCATAGCCATCTGACTCAACATGCTACTTCGGATTTACGTCAAATAAATTTTAATGATCATATTAGAAAAACTCCTAAAATTTAATTTTTTTGAGTTATTTATATTTTTTGTCTTTTGATTCTTTTAAGTATTTTTTTTCATTCAAAACATTTTTTCATCAAAATATAATTTTAATTCTTTTAACATAAAATATTCTTCTAATTTAAATTTTATTTGATTTTCATAAATTCAAATATTAATTTTTTCTTAAAAATCAATTTATGAATATAGAATCATTGGTTACTTGTTTTTATTCAAAAAATTCTTTTTAATTTTTTTAAGTGAAAATATTCTTCTAATTCAAATTTACTAAATTAGAAGATATTTTTCTAATAAATTAATAACTATTAGATTTATTAGATGATCTCAATAATTTATATAAATTATTGTATAGAAAACAACAATTCAATAATTAAAATTTAAGATATTAGATGGCCTTATATTCAAATTAATAAATAACTTATTAAAATTTTAATGTGACAAAATAATTCTTCATTTTCTTTCTAAAATTTAAATTAGAAAAATACTTTCACTTAAAAAATTAAAAAGAATATTTTGAAAGAAAAAAAAAGTAACCAATGGTTTTGAATTCATATATTGATTTTTAAGAAAAATTTAATGCTTAAATTTATAAAAATTAAATAAAATTTAAATTAAAAGAATATTTTCACTTGAAAGAATTAAAAGAATATTTTGATAAAAAATAAAAAATAATTAAAAGAATATTTTTTTTAATTAAAAAAATAAAAAAAGACAAAAAATATAAATGATCCCAAAAATACTAAACTTTGATAGTTTTCTAATATGGTAATAAAAATTCATCTGATGTGGATTCAAAGTGGTTTGCTGAGTCAAATAAATGTGGTGACGTACCACGTCAACACTCCTATAAAATTTTGACCAGAATTTATCCAGTAACCTTTGATTAAAAAAAAAATAAAAATTTAAGTATTATCATTTAAGAAAATTTTCTTTAACCACCATATCAACAAAATCACCTTATTTTTAGTATCATTTATCCTCACAGTCCGTTTAGTACACATGATTGTTTAACTAAGTTATAGTATTAGTAAATAACAATATGTTTGATACCTATGATTCAGGTTGGGCTTAATAACTTCAAAAGTTTAGCTAACCCATGAAATATGTGTTATCTAAAACCTAACCCCCATGTCTTTAGTAAGTATTATCTAGTGGTATTACTAATCCCATCATTTATGATACTTTATTTCTAAAAATAGTTTAACTTTTTATTCCATTTATTAATCTATCATACTAATTATAAAGATTATAAAAGTAGAATTATTTAATACTATAGATTAAGATTTTTGAAATAAAATAATATTTAAGATAAGTAATTTTATAATTTAATTAAATTTAAAATTTAAATTAATTTTAAGAATTACGAATATGTGAACCAAATGTACTGCTAAAGTAATATCTTATGTGGAAATGAGTGTTGTCCTGATTTGGAAAAATCCATTTTGAACTTCGATCCCAATTGGATACAAATGTTCACTGGATTTGGAAACATAGCCCACCAATATGGGCTCTCTACATAGAAGTCCTTCTTTATATGCATTTCCTTTTTGTATACATTTGAAACTAAAATTGAAATTCATAATAGTTTCAAATGAATACATTTCCAAATAAATTTTAATAAAATTCAATTAAATTAAATTTTTACACAAGATTTATTCCAAAATGTGTGTATATGTATTTCTAATGTTATTCAATGGAAATCACTCCATGACAAAGAAGTATTTGATTTGCAGGGCCTTAATATAAAGTGTAAATTGTCAACAATAGCAACTGGCACCAATTGAGTGCCAGTTGCTTTTCTCCAATACGCGTTTTTAACGCGTATTTGCTGCTTATAAAAGGGCAGGCTCACCTCATTTATTTGTATCTCAAATCTCAAATTGAGAGAGTTTCTAGTGAGAGAAAAATAGAGAGTTTTATTTAAATTATTTTTTCTCTTATTTTCAAGAGAGATTATTGTTATTATCTCTTTGTAATTTAGAGAGAAGGTTGTAATTCCTATTATTTCTCATAGTGGAATTCTTCTATTTTTGCCCGTGATTTTTATCCTAATTTGTTTGGGGGTTTTCCACGTAAAATCTGTGTGTCCAAATTATCTTTATTATTTTCTCAAATTATTAGCTGTAGTCTTGCTCTAATCCGGTGTCAATTTCCGCAACAAGTGGTATCAGAGCTGTTGGTTTTAATTTTCCTTGAAAATTAAGAGTATGCTCTGTGGTTGCAGTTTTGACTGATCTTCTACATCAGAAAAAAAAAATTTTCTCGGAAAATTATTGCTGTGAATAGTATTCTGAGGTATTGTGCAATTTGGCATTATTCACGGATACGGGTACTGTTCATACATACGGTTGCTATTCACGTGAAATAGTGGGAGCTATATTTTGCTCAAAGTAGACTGTGATAGAAGCAATGGCGGCAAAATTTGATATTGAAAAGTTCAACGGGAGAAATTTCTCACTGTG
>CATKHJ010525374.1:0-10110 GCA_949750685.1 Vernicia montana
TCGATCCTTTTTCACCAGAATAATTTTAAATCACTTCCCATATCATAATATACACTATTAACATTGATACTTTACCCCTTTCAATCAAAATAAACATATAAAAATTCATACAACATTCAAAAATCCAAACCGAGCACTATATACATAATATAAACAAATGCATCGATTCGTTCCCTTTATGATTATTATCATGCACTATATATAGAATACATATATTCTATATCATTTTATAGCTCAAATGGGCTATGGATATCTCGGGTATTACAGGGCCGAAATCACAAATTGGGGAAAATTCCCAATTTGACAATTAATCATTCAATTGAACATAGATTTATGCAATTCAAGTATCTAGGAACACAATTAGACATTCAATTGTATTTATGCAACATGGAACCCTAAATTCTAGCTAGGCCGAATTGAATTGCATATATTGGAGAAAACAAAAATTAGTCAATCAATCTTCCAATTGAGCATTAAATCATTCAATTCAAGTGTGAGGGAGATCAATTAGACATGCAATTGAAATTAAACATCTAGGATTTGAAAACCTAAAGTGGCCGAACCCTAGCATTTGTGGAAAATGGTTTTCATACTTCAATTAATCAAATTGAACATCAATTCATGCAATTAAACTATCCAATTGCACAATTACACAATCAATTTGAATTATCAAGCATCAATTTGAAAGTTCATACTTGGCATAATCACTTAATTTGGGAAAAACCTAATATCATGCTTCTAATGTGAAATTAATTATGTTATTCATCAATTAACATCCAATTAATAAAGAATCAAGTAGCAATTGAAAGAAAACAAACATAGAAGTTGAAACCCTAACTAGGTCGAACCTCATATTTTGGGGAAAACCATTTCATGTTCATCTTTTGCACAAATTGACACTAGAATCATTTAATTGACATGCCAACAAATAAGAATATGCATTAAAACAAAATTATAGACCATGGGAATGAAAACTATCCTAGGTCGAACCACATTAGAGGCAAAAGAAGAAATTTGATCATGGTATGGACTAATTGGTTCAAGAATTACCCTTTGGATCGATGTAGGATGAGTTTGTGTGAAGGATTTTGCTTTGAATCCCTTTCCTCTTGAAAAACTATGGAGGTCGAACCATGAAAGAGCAAGAAAAAGATGAAAACTTCAATATAAGCAAGAAAGGATTCAAGAAACACTTAAAGGATAAAGAATGGAGAAGGTTTTGTGAAGGACTTATCAAAAGAATTCTTCTCCCTCACTTGGAACCAATGGAGGCCGAATTCTTCTTCAATGGTGGTTGGAAAATCTTTTGTTTTGGAAGAAATGAAGAAGATGAAGAAGAGAAAAAGATGATTATATATGGTGGTTGGTAGGTTTAGGGTTTAGAAGTGAAAAAACTCTTTTACCCTTAATGAGAAAGGGTAAGAATATTCTAGAGTATGGGCAAATGGTCATTTCACAATCCCTTAACCCTTTGGTTAAAAACTCCTATTATACATTGGATAAAGATAGTGACTCTTCCTAATTTGGCTAGACACCAAAGTGTAACTTACAAATAATCTAACTTTTACTTAAAATGTATTTAATCATATGCATCTTCAAAAATATGACTAATTAATCTCCTAATTAGTCCTCCAACTCTTCATTAATCACATACTCATGTATAATTAATCATAAGATTAATTATTATGCACAGTGCAAAAATAATACAGTACAATTATAACACAGTGTAGTTAAATTGCAAACAGTGCAGAAAATAATATTGTATAATTAAATAGCAGACTGTGTTGGGATAACACTATATAATTAATTAGAAGACAGTGTTGGATAACATTGTACCATTAAATAGCAAACAGTGTAGAAATTACACCGTATAATTAAATAATAGATAGTGCAGAAATTACACTGTATAATTATTTAGCAGGCAGAATGAAAAAATTTTTCGGGGAAAAATGTAGGGTATTACAGGGTCCATCCCCAATTCTTTCCAATTTAGGATTTCAATATTTTGTTTTATTCATTGATGATTACACTAGGTTTTCATGGATTTATTTCTTGAAAAATAAAAGTGAGGTGTTTTCTAATTTTCTTGCATTTGAAGCTTTTGTTAAATGACAATTCAATAGCAACTTTAATTCTTTTCATTCGGATTGGGGAGGCGAGTATCAAAAGCTCAACACATATTTTAAGAAAACTTGTATTATTCATCGAATTGCATGTCCCTACACACATGAACAAAATGGAATTTCAGAAAGAAAAATTCGACATGTAGTTGACAATGGTTTAACAGTTTTAGCTCATACAAAGGTTCCATTTTGTTTTTGGACATATGCCTTTAAACATAGTTTGAATTTAATAAATTACATGCCTAGCTCAGTTCTTAACAATGCCATTCCCTATGAATTACTCTACAAGAAAACACTAGGATATAGGGACCTAAAAATATTTGGTTGTGTTATTTTTCCTTTACTAAGACCATATAATAGGCATAAATTCTCCTATAGAAGCAAGCAATGTGTGTACTTGGGACCCTCTCCAAATCATCATGGACATTTTTATTTAGATATTGAAAATAATAAAGTGTATATTGTAAGACACGTAGCTTTTGAAGAAATTTTTTTTCCTTTTTTGCAGGACATGACCAATTCAGGTATGCCTACTCCTCACCATCAATATTTCACTCCATGGCTTACATTGTCTTATCCATCCCCAAATCCTCACGTGAACCAAGGTATTTCCTCTTCTAATTCTAGCATAAATTTGGATCCCTATTCCAACTCTACTTTATCTCCAATTTTTGGTCAATCCTATCCTACATCACCAACTCCAACCCGAAATAAGACACCTAACTCACCTCAATCATTAATCTCACCTTATCTCTCTCCAACTTTATCTAAATCCCCAACCCATCCATATCCTAGCCAAACCACACTATGTCACCATCTGAAAACACCACATCATCTCATTCCCCAGTTCTTAGTCCAACTGGACACCCCTCACGTGGCCTCAACTTAATTGTGGACCTCTCTTCTTATAATGCAGACCCTTAAGAACCAAAACGAACTCATTCTATGGTCCTTCGTCCTTCCACATTAAAAAGGAGAGAGGCTAACATTACTTTAACCGAGAGTAAAAATCTTAATTACCTTTCTCATGAGCCTACATCCTTTACCCAAGCCAATGAACATAAAGAATGGCAATAAGCTATGTCTAGTGAGATTCATGCCTTATTGAACACTTCTACTTAGACCCTAGTTCCTAAGCCACCTAATGCCAATATTGTGGGAAACAAGTGGATTTACAGGATTAAAAAGAAGTTAGATGGTACAATTGAACGCTATAAAGCTAGGTTTGTGGTGAAGGGCTTTACACAACAATCAAGTTTGGACTATAAAGAGACATTTAGCCCTGTGGTGAAAGCAACAACAATAAGGATTATTCCTGCATTAGCAGCAATGCAAAAATGGTCAATTAGGCAACTTGATGTCTCTAATGCCTTTCTTCATGGCCATCTTGATGAAGTTATTTACATGGACCAACTGTAAGGATTCATTGACAGTTCCAAACCGGATTATGTTTGTCAGCTTAATCGATCATTGTATGGATTAAAACAGGCCCCAAGAGCTTGGTTCAATAGGCTAAGCAATTTTCTTCTTGGCTTGAAATTTAAGGCTTCTCAAGCAGACACTTCTTTATTTATCTAGAGGAAGTAATATGATGTTGTTTTCATTCTTATATATGTTGATGATTTAATCATTACAGGTTCAAATCATGACTTAATACAACAGATCATCAACAATATAAAGAATGAATTTCCCATACAGGACTTAGGGAGTTTACATTACTTCCTTGGCATTGAAATGGAAGAGAACCAAAGTGGCATATGTATCTCTCAAACAAAGTACATTACAGAGATGTTTAAGAAATTCAGCATGTATGAAGCTAATTCCTGTGCCACACCCATGGCCACCAAGCCACCATTGTCTAAAACGAGTGGCGAACCATTTGCAAATGGAGATGAATATCGTCAATTAATTGGAGCTCTTCAATATGTTACAATTACACGACCTGACATTGCATTTACGATATATAAACTTTGCCAATTTATGCACAATCCAACTAGCATGCATTGGCAAGCCTTGAAACGTCTCATTCGTTACCTAAAGGGGTCAGCTTCTTCAAAATTGGTTTTTAGCAGTCAAAATTCTCTTGATCTAAATTGCTATACAGACAGTGATTGGGGCGGTGATCAAGATGATAGACAGTCTATGAGCGGTTACGGCATATACTTAGGTCATTCCATTGTGTCTTGGATGGCTAAGAAATAACCTACGATAGCTCGGTCTTCAACCGAAAGTGAATATAAGGCCATTGCAAATGCCACTGCAGAAATCCTCTGGATTAAATCTCTCTTTAGGGAACTTGGTTTTTTGCTTTAAAATTTGAATTTATGGTGTTACAACATTGGAGCGATTTATTTGTCTTCTAATCTAGTATTTCATGCTAGAACTGAGCATATTGAGTTGGATTACCACTTTGTAAGGGAGCAAGTAGCCAATGGTACATTGAAAATCCAGTTTCTTTCCACAAATGATCAACTTGGTGACATCTTTACCAAGCCCTTGTCCATTTCGAGATTTCAGTACTTGAACGGTAAGCTTCCTCTTAAAACTGACCAAGGACTTGCAGGGGGGTGTTAAGGATATATGTAATATTATCTTTGTAGATAATATTTAGTATATTTATAGTTTTAGTAGGACTCAAATACATCTATTATTGTATTCTATTTATTTTTGTATATTTTTCATTCTAAATAATACAAGTAAACTTCACAGGGAGAATGCTAATAAAATGCCTCTACTCCTAAAATTTTCATATGGATGATTTCTATTTTCATTTAACTATGAGTTATGTCTTTTTCCATGAGTTATGTGTAATATTCTTATATTACACTATTATTTGATTCAATTGAGCTATATGAACCTAATTGATTTAATATAAGTCATTTGACAATATATGAGCCTTATCATCCTTGTGAGTTAGTCTTGAATTACCTAGCCTCACAAACTACAAGAAAAGGTGGATTTACTAATGGAAATTACCGACAAAATAAAAATAGTCACTAATTACCGACGGATTGCGGTAAAATATATATATATCTAATTACCGTCGGAATACCGATGGAATTTTATCGATATTTACTGATGGAATATTGCAGTCGGTGAAAGATGGCGGGAAGAGGTGGCGCGAATGTTTTTCAACGGTTTAGCGACTAATTACTGACAAAAATCATGTATAACTAAAAGAGCAAAAATTTGGCGCCCTGTAATTATTTACCGATGGAATTACCAATGGATTGCCACGTGGCATTAGCAATTCCGTCGGTATATTATTTACTAAGATTGTAGATAGTTTAATAATATACCGATGGAATTACTAATGCCACGTGGCAATCTGTCGGTAAATAAAGTACATAAATGTTTCGTCTCCCTTTCTTCTTCCATTTTTCTTCTTCTGCTCTTCTTCTCTCTCTCTTGTTTTCCTCCTCTAGTCTTTGGTTTGGCTGTGTAATACCCCGAATATTCATGCATGAACTTCTAGATGATGATATATGTAATTATGAGTAGCATATGAGCCAATTTATTTTGGTGTTGTGTTAGAAATGGGTTAGTTGAAAGTGGGTCTCATTCTCTACTAACACCATATGTTATATAATTGCTTATTGCTAGGTTCATTGAACCTAGACACTATTAATCCCTATCATTTCAAGTCAAGCAAGAAAATCACCATTTGCTAGTTATCATCTTCATTTGTTCAAAAGCTCTCAAGAACAAATGTTCTTTTTCTTCATTCTTCTTTCATCTTCTTCAATTGATTTGAGCAAATCATCATTAAGAGGAAAGCTTTAAAGGTAATTCCTAAATCATTTCTTTCATCAGATCATATATTGTATAACTTGGGTTATTCTTCTTCTTCTTCTTTTCTTTCTTTTGATTTGCCCAAATGGTTTTCTAGAAAGGGAATCCCTTTGAGGAAAATGTCATTGAATGATGATTTGTAAGTATGTATTGGGGGTATTGAGTGTATGAAAATGGATTTCCAAAAGGAGTTTCAAAACTTCCCATTTTTTTATGATAATGGGTTTGATTAAATGAATTTTTGAATCCTTTGATGATTCTATGTTTTGATTGGTAAAATGAGTAAAGGTTTGAGTCTATTTGATGATAATGAAGTTGGTTTACATTGGGTTAAAATTGAGAGATTTTCTTCTCTAACAATTTATGAAATGTTTGCCTAAAATATTCTTTCCGGACATTGTCCCACCACTGAAACCCCACCTGGGATTCCATCCGTGGGACAAGCTTTTTCAATTCTTCCCATTTGTTTCATTGTCCCACCACTGAAATCTCACATGGGATTTCACTCGTATGATAAGCATAAATGTGTTTATTTTTAATTCTTTAAGTGGTATGATAATTAGATACATGTTTCAACCAATATGGAATATAATTGAGGGGAACTGGACATTGGTCCAAGGTTTAATAGGTTCCAATAGTTAAGTATAGGAATCAATTATTGAAGTATTGTTATTTTCTATAGATTCTTATAGAGATAGAAGAAATGATGGTGATGAAGGATGTGACCACCATATTTGTTTGCTCTAGGGATTGATTCAAGATTATTTTGGATTCTTCATTGTTAAGGTGAGTGATAATTATACTGTTATGATTGTGTTTGTACCATGAGCATAAATGCCTAATTGTTCATGAACTACCAAATGTTTATTGATTATTGTTAAATATCCTTTTGTGATATCAAGTCCATTATAACCATGAACCATGAATGAACCAAGACCATGATTATTGTATGACCATGATATGAATTCCTCAAGAACCCATGTATGGTTATAATCTATGATCTATGATATCTTATTGTATAAACTCCATGACCAAGAACCCAAGCAGAAAAACCCAACTCTGATGTGGGGCAAGACATCAGGCATTGTGCACAATGTACTCCGTTGGATACAGTAAAGTATCCAAGCCTTGGCTAGGAAGGGCTATAGTGTCCTAGCCATGAGATCTGATCAATCTTGCGCAGAGATGAGAGTATGCTCCGTTAAGAAGAGCCTCTACCTCCCATGTTCATGATCGAATATGTTCTATGTCTCAATTCTTGGTAACACCTAAATGGCATATACTCATTCTCATGGGGAACGTTAAAACATATGAACCTTTATTCAAATTATTGTTATTTCTGCTAAAGTATGACATGTACATGATGAATGAAACCCCATGAACTATTGCTATTATATGAACCCATGAACTATTGCTATTGTATGAACCCCATGAACTATTGTTATTGCATAAACCATGAACTTTTCCTGTGAACCATCCTTGAATCACTAAGCCTCACAAGTATGGTAGTATAATCATTACTTACTCCTTTATCTCATTAGTGATTCCATTTTTCAGGTGAGCTATAGTTTATCATTTCAGTTTCCAAGGTGTTATTCTTCTCCAGTCCTCGAAAAATTAAGTGATTAATGTAAAGCTCTTTACCTTATATTTATGATTTGTAAAGATGATGATGTAAACCATTAGATGCTTCATGGTAATGTAATGAAAGATATGTGTATTCATGGCACATGTATAGGATGAATATTCTTTTGGCCTTTAAGGCATTGATCTATGAATGATGTGATATGCAAATTAACCTAAGATATGACTATTGATGAATACATGAGTTATGAATCAAGCATGATATTGATGAATATGGATTAGCATGATTGTCAGGTTTAGATATTGGGAGATTATATGAGATTGGATTACAGGATATTAATAGATGATTGTATGTCAAGGTTCCTACGGGTTTTCGGTGGCTTTATGCCTACCCATGCCCTAGGATCATCGCGGCTTGAAAGTCGGATCGTGACAAGGTTGGTATCAGAGCAAGCTTAAAGTCTAGTATTGACACATTGATCTAATAGTCATAGTATATAAGTAATACCATGAAGCATAGGATTTCTAATTGTCAATTACAGTCCATCGTTAAGATAGTTTCGCGTTATCCATAGGCAATCGAATTTCTCGTCATCTAGTATGATGTAAGAGTATTGTGAATATGATAGAATTAGTATGCGTAAACATACTAGTGTGAATGATTATGTGATTGAAACCCTGAATGTACCCTAAATGATACATGTGAATTAAAATGCAAAGTGAAATTAAAGTGATAAAGTGAAAAGGAGGTTGATCCATTAACGATCACTCCTGTGATAAAAAAAAATAATGTATATTGTTAAAAAAATAAATTCCTGTAACGCTAAATAGTTGAACATTGGTAAAGTCACCAGTGTGTCCATTGTTTATGAAAAGAATTGTGTAATGTGAATAATAATAGAAAAGTGTAAATTGTTGTACATGTGAAATTACTTACATTGTTTGGGATGAAGACATCCTAAGGCAAAACATCTCATTGAGATGAGAGTGTAAAACGAGTGTTACTCTATATGAAATGTTAATATGTGATCACTTGTTAATGTCGCTTAGGATTAAGTGATAGACCTATAGAGAAAAAGGAGTATAGACTATTGAAGAGTATAGAAGCAACTGATCGATAACAAATAAGCTATCACGCTACCATTAGAGGAACATGTGGAATTAGTTGTAATACGATAACAAAAATGAATAAAGGAAAGATACGAGGAATTCTTGTTAGACTTTGTAAAGTCTTAGAAAGGAAAGTAAAGAGAATGAATGAATGAAATAAGTGTGATAATTAAATAGAGAATGTCATAAAGTGACACTAAGAGTCAGAATTTCAAGGACATTAATGATGAAGAGAACATAGTACAAAAAGGAATATGTATAAGATAAATGCTAGTAAAGCCTAACTTATTAGAATAAACATAATAACCAATGTTGAGGATGAATTAATGATGAAACAGAAGTCAATGAGTAATAGTGGATGCTATAAGAAAGACAAATATAGAATGTAATCCCAAAAGGGTAAGCGAGACATGATTAAGTGGTAAGGAAAAAACTTAAATGAAAAGTTGTGAGATTTCATTGAAGATTTGTGTACAATGAAGAATGGAAATATGTGATTCAATGTTAAAAATAGAAATGGTAATAGCCTATAAGATTGTAAATGAAAGAATTTAGTATGAAACGAGATATTAAGTATTGTAAATTGTGTGGAGAGATAAATAATATTAGACTTGACATTAGCAAAGGTATGTGAAATCATGGTGGTTCAATTTACCCTTGTGAGAGTTTAAAAATTTAATGGTAATGGAATATTAAGCTATGAATATATGTGTGGTTTGAAGATTATTGTCACGATCCGACTTTCGAGCCTCGACGGTCATAGGGCATAGGTAGGCATAAGGCCATCGAAAACCCGTAGAACCCAATACTAATCTATAACCAATTACAAGAAAGATGACACAATTTGGTTGGCGTACCAATTGGAAATTTTATTTTATTTTTTCTTTTCTTTCATGCTTTGATCTTCAACTTAGGCATGCTAATTGTCATACATGATCAATGTGGATTGTAATTGAGATGATATGGAAATTAGTTCAAGGTCTAATCAACTCAATTTCAGTAGTATTTGTATCGATTCTTGAATCGTTGATTGTATTGACTAAAATGTGTTTAATGTGGCATTGTGTTCTAAGTATAGAACTAGAAGTGTGAGGATTATAATCTATCTTAGTTCTATAGATGAGTTAGGAAATGATGATCTAATTGTGATTAATTGAATGGTTCATGTAGAACCCAAAGACAAGGAACAATAGGAATCGGGTGATCATCGTTTCTATTTGTGTTGGTTAGGAGCAAAGGAAGTTAAGGTGAGTACATAATAGTAAATATGCTATGGACGTCAATTCATTGAATAACCATACATTCATTGAATCCTTTGGATTACTTGATTGAACTTTTGTTTCATTGATGTCTAGTCATAAAACCAATATATTGAAACACTTAATTGAGACCTTCGGTCTATTGATCATTGATATATATATATTCATGAACCCAATATGTTGATTTATCTATTGAGACCTTTGGTCTATTATTTATTGATATGATGATAGCACATTGAAAC
>CATKHJ010525398.1:0-10783 GCA_949750685.1 Vernicia montana
AGATAAAAAAAAAAAAAAAAAAAAAAAAAAAAAAAAAAAAAAAAAAAAAAAAAATTTGCACAAATACTGGAAGAAAAGCAACTTCCAATACAATTTCTTTTCATTAATTTCTACATCAAGCAATCAATCCATATTCATCAACTGAAAAGAAGTTTTAGAAGCCTGCATTGCACTATTATTAAAAAAAAAAAAAAAAAAAAAAACAGTAATAATCGATCGATATTCTGTCACTGTTTTACCTACAGAAGGATTTGTAGCTTTGGCCATTGCTGGATGAGAAATACTCTTAACCATTACCTTTCTTTCACTTTGAATGTAAGTGACTTCTCCGCGATACGGTAACTGCTTATTATGCATATGAATTGCTCTTTCATATTCAGACTCATTTATTTATGTCTATTGCTTTGATGTCATCGAGCTATCTGATTGAAGCAGATTACCTTGTGTTTCCATGTAAGGCCTAATGAAAGTTCTCCGCCACCACACCTCGAAGGCTCTCTGGAGATTTGGGCAATTGTCACCAGCCTTCAAAAAACTACCCAACCAAGCGAGCAAAATGTTCTGTTGGTTCTCCAGAGGTAAAGTCAAGATTGTCCTCCCGATGCCTTCCTCCACTACCTTCCGATCAAATGACCGGCAACCATGTTGCAACCAACTGTAGTCATTGATCAATGGCTGTAACCAGGTCTGTAACAACAAGTGACGAGTGTCCTTTGATGGCAGCAGCTCCCCTCTTCCAATTCCTACAAATAGCCTTGCTGTAATGCAGCTAACATGGTAACGGGAGACTATAGGCAGTTTTGTATGTAGAGCTGCCAACTCCTCCTGGCTAGCCCAAATTAAAGCAAACTCATCTGCTGCTTGTCTGTCAGCTAAAATCTCAAGCAACCATGAGAGGTTATCGGCCTCGAGAGCTATTTGTTTCAACACTGGTTCCCTACTCTCCATAGTTTTACTGGCAAACTCAGGTTCAGCTGCTTGCCTGAACAACGACAACACGGAATTCAAGCAACTTCTACATGAACTGTAGATAGTTTCATTGCAGATGTCAGTTGAACCTGCATGACTTAGAAGGTTGTTGTTCTCCCGAAGGAGTTTCAGAACTACAGTTTTCATTTCACGGCGGCCTCTCTCCTCGTTGCTTTTAAGAACAAGTTCCATTATGTGGGAAAGTGTGTCCTTAGGTGGATTAACAATTTCAGAAGAGACTCGTTTCAAAACTGGAGTGACCCCAATACCTTCATTCTGGAGTCGTAGAATTGAAGAGACCACCTTTTCTTCTTCTTCTCCAACCCAGGGAACTGCTTCCAAATATTCCAAGCATGACTGAATGCATGAGGTGAAGCCCAGAAATTCAGCGACCTGCAGAATAGTTCCAATGATATGAGACCTTGATGAATGTCAAAGATCATTCAAAAATTACAGATGCAGAGCGGTGAAGAAAGGAAAGACGGGGATTTCCCTGAAAGCTGATTTTATACACAATTCAACTGACTGCATACACTTAATCTTTTTCCCATTCATGAATATGACAACTTCAAACTGCACTGTTTTCCTTACTATTGCCTTGACGGCATCATAAAATTTGGAAATTGAGCAGAAGGTAACATGCAAACCAATAATCAGATAGGCCACACAGGTCATGTGCAAACTGGAACTAAACCATGCGTGATGAGAGAGAGAGGAACTAAGCTGACCATATGACAAAGAGGAAGGATGACAGTATGACCACTACTAAATACACAACTTTCACTTTCAAGGCAGACATAATCATCAATAAAATCTCTAATACAGTGCAAACAGAGACTAAAAATTGGCAGTATTCACCTGGCATTAGAAAAGAAAAAAAATTGGCCTCAGCAGGGGTATGCATTTAATGTTAATCATCACTTAGGGTTTAAGAATCCAGCATAAATATTGTCTAAACTATGTTCAATTAAAATATGCAGACTATTGATTTCTTAATACCTATATAAGAACAATAAATAAGTGATGAACCTAACAACTCTAGTTTCCTAGCAGTGACCAAATCATTGCAACTTTATAAGAA
This sequence comes from Vernicia montana, assembly GCA_949750685.1. Taxonomy (NCBI): domain Eukaryota; kingdom Viridiplantae; phylum Streptophyta; class Magnoliopsida; order Malpighiales; family Euphorbiaceae; genus Vernicia; species Vernicia montana. Next base: position 2,051 of record CATKHJ010525398.1, read on the forward strand.
GCTTATCTACATATCGACCAAATTGAGACAACAGAAGAAATAACTTTTTTGTTGAGCATATTAAGTATTAGAAAACACAAATGTGGAAAAGGGTGAACCAATTACAATGATATGAAGAATGTCAAATCAGTTTGTTAAGCTATGTACAACAAAAAGTCAAAGCATAGAATTATTTATTTGTTAAGGTATTTGTCATAGAATTATGAGTTACTTTGTTATTTGTTTAGGTATTTGTCTAAGCCTTTCAAGATAGCAAGGCTTAGACATACTGACCTATCAAAACCTGGTTCTAGTCAAATCCAGAAAGGGAAAAGTAAAACATACAACATAATCCTCCATAGAAATGGTAAAAGCAATTGGATTCACACATTGAACCTTACAGGTAATATTGGGTCTCATAAATGTAAGTTGGTTGCAACTTTTAAAATCCTTCGTATCAAATATAAGAATGCAGAACAGAGCTAGATTTTACTATCACGATTCACCAGTGAAGCATGTGCCACCCTATCATTCGAACAGAAAAATAAAAGTCCAATGAATTATGTAAACCTACTTATCCGCTAAATTTAATAGAGTCAAGGGCCCAAATATGATATCAAAGGCCCAAATAAGAAGCATATCTATAGATAATCAAAACCAAACAATTCTCATCAATGATTCAGATCCATGTCTATCATTCATCAAATTAGCGTGCTTTATATACATCCCTCATGCCAACTGATAGGCATAGAGGAATGTCACCCAACTTCCCCACAAATTGGATAGATACATTCCCACAGAGATTGTAGAGAATATTAAATGCACATACTGATGCTATCCTTTTTCTTTATGGTCACTCTAAAATATAAACCACATCTCAACATTATAGGCAAAATAAACACACTTAGGATCATAAATAATGTTAGTGATTTCCACAAAATGTATGGACACCAATTTCAATTTCTTTGAGAAATCAAAACATCAATAATTAACCCTTTTCTCCACTTCAAAAGTGTGCTATTCAATTCACTAGTTTTGAGTCTTGACCATTCCAATCCCTTGTCAATTGGCGAGCCCACAAAGAGTACATGACAATAGCAGTCTTAGCACTCCTATTGGTCATGATCGTACGAAGAATAACAGCTTATGATCTACATGAAAATCAATGCCCCATTTCCCATTACCAAAGAAGTAAAAGACAAAACTGGATTTGATGTATTTCTTTTTAGCCAACAGATAAATTTAACATTGGTTTCTAAACAAGTTTAACCAGACAAGACTCGAACTTATTCTAAACCCTTCTCACCCCACCTTTGCTCCCTGCTGGAGCCAGGGACCAGTGCTTATGGATTTTTCCTTCATTATGTGACTACTCTTGTCATAAAAAATTGTTCTTTCGAATTATACAAAATGCAAGCAAGTCATATTCAGAACAAAACTACAATTAAAGAAAAAATATTAATAACAAGATGTAAGCAGCAAAGTTGCAGTCAATCCCAATAAAAAGAAGGCCCATTGCACTGTAAATTACCTTGATAATTCGAAGCACACGCGGTACACTTTGCTTGATTAATCGCTGCTTCATTTCTTTGCAGTACATCAGTCCCACAGTTTCAACATATATCTCAACATCCTCGCAATCATCAATCTCGAGACAGGACAGATTAGACTCCTCTTCGGAAAGCTTATCAGCAAAAAAACTGCTGTTCTCCACTAAGACATTCTTGTGGACACTCAGCTTCACACAAAATCCTTGCTTTCCAAGTAAGATCACCTTCATATCACTGGTTCCAGGTTCCCCAAACTCAATTGCCACTTTCCTTGGCAAACTTTCTATTTTTGGCCTTGGTGCTCTGTCATTGACAATAGAAGCACTAACACTAGCAGTATCAGAGCCACAATTTCGCTGATCATCAGAAATAACTCCAGGTCTTAATGGAGCTGGTGGTGGCTTTCTCTCATTAAATGGGACTTGTTTCTTTTGGACAGTAGTCTTAGGTGGTGGTGAGGATGGTTTGGTTTTGTTTAGAGGATTTTGAGATTTAATGGTCTTTTGAAACACAACAGGAGAAGGACAACACCAAAAACCTTCTGGTGTTACAGCAATAGGGACATTTCGAATCTTGGTTTGGCCTTGTTCTACCCTTGTAAGTCTAATTTCAGCCATGTTTTTAACAAGAACTTACAGCATTATTGAAATCAAGATATAGAAATTTTTACAAAGAACATAAAATTGCAACAACCAGTTAGCTTTCCTTGCAATATTGAAGAAAAGAAAAAAAAAAATTATAAGATAGAAAATAGATAGGTGTGTTTTTGAAGTTGATACTGGGAAAGGTGTGTTTTTGAAGTTGATCCTGGGAACCCTAAACTAAAAATTTTGTCTCCTTCAAAACAAATACACCACTTCAGAACAAATGTTTTCTTCAAGATTGAACAACTTAAAATACAATATACTCCAAATTACAATTACAGAAAAACTAGACAAAATATAATTGTAATCCAAAGTTAGCAGAAATAAAAGAACACAATTCTAAAGAGTAAACTCAAATTCCTTGGGGAAAAACTATCTTTGCAGGCATAAATCCCCACAAAAGGCAATTACACAGTTTCTTCTATAACCTCCATATCTAACAACAGATTAAATCCCAAACAAAAACCCATAATAAAGACATCTAATTATATAAAAAAACAAGCATAAAAGTTAGAAACTTTGAGACCCCCAAAACACAAAAAACTCACCAAGAAGTGTGGAATTTAGAGACCTTGACAACCCATCTCTTAGCTCATAGCTTTGAAGTTCAAGAGTGCCTAAAATCATTGAGAAATAGCTCCAGTGTCAAGCATCAAGGGAACCAGTGAACAGGTAGTTAAAGGGAGGAATAATGAGTGTGATGTCTCTTTTAACTGTAAAAGAAAAACCCAAAACACACACACACATATTAAAGTGAAAAAAGAAAAATAAAGCAGTGATGGGGCTCATAGGTTTTGTGTCTATCTATGCTTTTGATGATTGTTTGAGATGTGGGTCTCAGATTTTGCATGCCTTTACCTCTCTCTCTCTCTCTCTCTCTCTCTCTGCAAATATTCCCTTACCTTTCTCTCTCTCTCTCTCTCTCTCTCTTAGAAAAGAAAAAAAAAAACACTTTCTCAGTGATCAAACACGCCTGTCTCTCATCATCTTCTTCCCCTCTTTTTACTTTTATCAAAATTTAATATTTTTATTAATCTTTTATATGAAAGATAAATATTTTCAAATTAATTTATATATAAATTCAGATTAATATTTCTTATTAACTTTTTATTTAAAAAATAAATATTTTATAATCAATTTATATATATCATATTAATATTAGTACAAATGCGCAACCCCACACTACTAGTCTCATTAAAAATGGTTTCTTTATGTGTTTTGTTGCTTTTCTGGACCGTTGCTGGATTTTCTAGGCAAAAATAGACCATCATTTTCATGGAAATGAAATGACTGGAAAACCCTTTTGGTATTAATTTATTAGGGTTCAACATAGTGATGATTGATGGACATTAGGGGAAAATTGGATCAAGAAAAGAATTAAATATAAGAATCTTGGATAAAATTAAGGTTATTGAAAAGGATGGTTTGATTTGTCCAAACTATATGTTTGTGTGATTTTTTTATTTATTCTATTACTGTATATATTCCAATTTGTTTCTTTATAGTTAATTCAACCCAATTTATTTTGGCTTATACGGTTGTGTGGGCTATACACATAAGAGATTTTAATTTTTATATAAAGGAGCAATCAATCTAATTAATACCAATTAATTAAAGGGGGAAAAAAGTCTAGAGAATGAGTTGATGTAACTTCTAGGCTTTGAGTTCACTATCAATAATATTTTTATTCAACTTAAATCTGATAAGTATAAAATTTAAAGTTGGGATTTCAAATCGGTTGCGGTAAAAATGTGTGTGAATTATATAAGTTATTATATTTTTATTAAATTGTTATAGTTTTGTGAAGGAGTGTGTCATGTTTCTAATTTATATATTGTTTTTAAAAAAAAAAATGTGAAGTTAACTTGTGTACTCTTATGGGATGGAGTCTGGTTCTTTGGAATCCCACATCGCTTTACAGTGAAGGTGTGTATGTTATATAGCTTAGTATACTTTTACAAAATCGTCGTAATTTTGTGAAGGAATGTATCATTTTTCTATAATCCATGTGTGTATATATTGTTTTAAAAAAATTAATCAAAATTAAATTTATTAAAATAAAATATTGAGTTGACTATCAATAATTTTTTAATTAATGTTATTGAAATCATTATGACTGTGTTAGATAAAACAAGATAGAATATCAATGGATAAATATTTGTCATGTTTTATTTTTGGTGCAACTGGGATAAGTAAATTCTAAAAATTAAAAAAAGAGTAATTTGAGAATAAATTTAGTACAATTAGTATTAATTGAATCCTAAAGACTAAATAAGTGAGTCTTTCATAAAATAAGAGAATTAAAAAAAAAAAAATGTTAGGACAAGACAAAATGTGATTTTTGTTTAGTCCTATTAATGTATAAAAACGCGTCAAATAGTAGATAAATTAAATTTGTTCAATTCTATCTAGTCTTATCAAGCAAAACAAACACGATCTATTAATTATGAGACACGTTAAATTTAAATTTCAATCAAAATTAAATTTATCAAAATAAAATATTGAGTTGAATTCTAAAAATATAGAAAAATAATAGAAAAACTTAAAAGAAGAGAAGGCATAGATATCAATATATTATCATCATTAAATAGTTATGTCAACCAGTAAAATTTAAGTTTAATATGATTTTTCTTTTAAACATTGAAAACTTGAAGACTTGAATATAATATTTATACTTGTAGCTAAACTAAACCTACAAATGGTGATATGAATTTTATTCTAATTAAAAATAAGAAAAATTATAATGACAAATTTTCATGAATATGTAATGAAATTTCAAACCCTTGCACACAATTATATATAGATGCAATTTATTAAAAAAAAAAGTTGAATCGTGTGAGTGTATATATCATATAAATAATTAAAGTCATCTACATATGAGTAAAAAATTACACTGTCGGTATTTTTTTAATGAAGAAAACAATCTCACTTTGGTTTAGTTTTAAAAAAATGTTGAATTAATAATTGACGAAAGTAAAAAAATATCATGTGATTTTATTTTTTTATATTTTGAGATATGTGAATTTTTTTTTGTTGATAAAATAGGGTTTGTAATTTGTACCGTTATTAATTTGAGGTTCAGAGCGCTAACGGTATTAGGGATGACAATGGGTAGGACCCTTACCCATATCTAAAGAAGTGTATATCTATCCATACTCATACCTATATCCATTTGAATAATAAATTTCAAACTCATTGTCATATCCATGGGCTTTCGGGTGATCCATTATCATGAATAATTACCAAATTATTTTTAAATATTTGTGTAAATTTAAACATAAACATATAATTACTATAAATAAATACATATTATATTTAAAGAGATCATATATTAAAAAATAAAAATAAAAAATTGAAATAAAAAATACTAAAAAAAGTTGAATAATTTAAAAGTTTTCTAATTCTCTAAATACAGCATATTAAATACATCAAAATTAATAAGTTCAATTACATAACTCCTAACATTGTGCATATAACTTAAAGGAAAAATATTGAAAATAGTTAAGCATAAAACAACACATCACCAGTCAGTAAAAGCATATGGTGGAATTTTTTAAAAAAAAAAATGACAATGTTTATCAATTAGTAATATTATAAGTTAGCCCAGTTAATTTTAGTCCAAACATTATTTATGTTGACTTGTATATTTGTATATGTCTATATATAAGGCATGATATGGGTAAAATCTCATAATTCGGGTAGGGTATGGGTCGGGTACTACACTATCTGTACCATACCCAAATTCAATGCTATTTTTCAGGTATGGGTTTATTCGTATCCATTATCCAGTCAACTCAAGTATTACCCACTTTGAATGGATAGGGTTTGGATGGGTACCCATAGGTCGGGTACAAATTGCCTTCCCTAAATGGTATTAACCAGTGCTGACGTGGTATTTATGTGGCATAAGTGTCACTATTGTCACATAAGCGCTATATTAGCAAACACTAACGCCGTTAGCGCTCTAGATCCTAAATTACTAACAGTGTAAATGTCACATTCCACTTTTGAGATGGATGGTCTTAGGGCATGAGTAGACCTAAAACCACCGAAAACTCGTAGAATTTAACTAATTTTAGATTGTCACTGTAGCTCCGGCGGTATGCCGACATTACAATTACCATTCCCAAGATCAAACCTGCAAGGAACAATTCACTCACAATATTATCACTTTATATTCTTAACATCATTTAAGGTACAAGTATTCACCCAATCACCATTACACACTCCTAATTTGAATTTATTATATTCAGCTCAGCCATTTATATACATATACCATATCACACTTATATTAGATTATGTACCATGAAGACACTAAATAATACCACTATATATCATCATATACAGTCACATTTACATATATCCATTATACGCTTTTAGATTATATTTACATAACCAGTGTAAAATATATGTCAGCAGCAAGTGAAGTAGGATACTTACGCTGCAGATCCACTAACTTGAAAAAAAATAAAGGAAAAGGGATAAGATTTAAATCTCAGTAAATATATAATAAATAACTGGACACAATAATTTGGATACATGAATATAATCATTAGCTCAATGAGTTATCATAATAAACAATTAACGAATTTTCAGTTCAATACAATTGAGGGTTTAACAGAAATTATTACCAATTTAATGTGACCTTTATTCACATTCCCAATATAGTACTGCAGAACCACAGATTTCCAATGACAAATTGTAACACAAGGTTAGCTAGACCTTGTGGCTAAGCATTCAAATACCTCATAGTAAGGTACAAGTCACTGTACACAGAGTTCGGTGATCCCCATACCAAAAAAAGAAAATTTCTGCTTTTTGACTTAAGTCAGGGTTCAAATCAAATAGAACATTTTCACATATAGAGAATCAATTAGAGTTCGAAGTAACAAAGGTAATTTATTAATTTCAAAGTCACATAATCAAATACAATTCACATATTCAAAATGAAATGGGTATGTGCCGAGAAATTTAATATATACTCACTTTTTTAGTTAAACTCCAAAATACTGATACTCTTTCTTAATTCTTTTGTCATCAAATTCACTCTCTTGCAATTCCTCTTCACTTTCTACAAATTACAAAATATTTACATAAAAGTTATTTCATATAATTACATTTATTTACTTATTAACTTAGAAGATTAATTCATATTTATAATTTTGATGCTAATCTATACTCTAATTGATTCAATTACAAATATGGTCACTCCTAACACATTTCCCCTCCATCACTTTCTAAGTTTAATTCTTCAAAAGTTATTTTCTAAATTATCCTAGATTCTGAATCCTAGATTTCACAGGAGTTCAGTACACCATTTTAATTATAACTCAAGTTAAAAACTCAATTTGATATAATTCTTTTTTTTCAATGAAACTAGACTCATAATGGTACATTTCACTAGTTTTGACCTCAATTTGGTTTTGCTTCCAAGGCCGTCCAACTTAAAGGTTAATATCAGAAATTCTACCTGTCTAGTTACCCTGTCGCAGTTTGAAAATTTTCATATATCTCCCAAAATACTTGAAGTTTTACTCTAAAATTTTTATATTACCTAGAATAAATATCAAGGTTCATTTCTTATATTTTAGTCATCTCTAAATTCCTATCCTAAAATACTCTAAAATAGCCTCAAACTTTCTGAAATCCCACAGTATTCTGTAGGATGCAGTTTCTTTTTCCTTCCTATATCTCCAAAACTAACAAGAATTAGCTTAAAATTACTTCTATAGAAATAAATTAAAGACATCAAGATAAAATTTTTATGTTTTCACTTTCTTCAAATTCTTACTCCAAGTGATTCAATTTTTCCTCTCAAGTTCCAGGACTTTCCAAACTCTAAATTTGTCTCCTTTAGTTTTTTACTTCTTTCATTTAATTCTTTCATTTCTTACTTCTTTCCACCAAAATTACCTTAGTTAGGTATTTTTCCTTTATCAATTCATCTTTTCTCAACTTCAAAATTTCTTTTCTCCATCTCTCAATTCATTAATCATAACCACATAATCAACCATCACAATATCACAATTAACATCATCATACAACACACATGTATATATAAAAATGAAGAGAATTGAATTAATTCATCTTCTTACCTTAAAATCATTTTCTTCTTCTTCTTCTTCTTCTTTCTTTCTCTCTTTCTTTCTTTCTTTTATTTCCTTTGTAAGAAAATGTTAGAAATGAGAAGATGAATGCTTATCTTCCCATTTAGCTCTTTATATATATTTTTTTCCTTTTGATTTATTTTATTTAATTGTAATTTTGGATAAATAACCACCATTTGATGCATCATGGTGGCCAGCCCCTTGAAACCTAATTTTTCATTTCATTTTATATTTTTTTTTTTACTTAATCAAATATAATAATTACCTTTTAAGAGAAAATTACAATTTTGCCTCTTTTTTGCCTACAACTTTACTACACTATCTAATTCCATCCCAATTATTTTTAGTCTTTAATTTAGAAGTCTAATATTATTTTTAGTAAATTCCTTAATACTTTTACTTAAATTAAACTTTCCGAAAAATTCTGAAAAACCGAAATTCGTTAGTTACGCG
>CATKHJ010525458.1:0-23980 GCA_949750685.1 Vernicia montana
AGCACCACAAATTGATGATTAGAGCAAAGTAAATTGTATGGCTGAGGATTATCATGGACGTGGCATTTTAAATTGCCATATGGTGGTACATGCTCTTGCCTATAAATAGGCATGAGCAAGCATGGTTATAATCATCCCAAATCTCAAATAGAAAGAGTTTTTTTAGTGAGAGAAAAATATAGAGTTTTATTTAAATTATGTTTCTCCTATTTTCAAGAAAGATTATTATTGTTATCTCCTTGTGATTTAGAGAGAATGTTGTAATTCCTAATATTCTCATAGTGGAGTTCTTCTATCTTTACCCGTGGTTTTTCACCCTAATTTGTTTGGGATTTTCCACGTAAAATTTGTGTGTCTAAATTATCTTTATTATTTTCTCAAATTATTAGCTGCAGTCTTACTCTAATCCGGTGTCAATTTTCACAACAAGTGGTATCAGAGCTGTTGTTTTTAATTTTTCTTGAAAAATTAGAGTATGCTCTGTGGTTGCAGTTTTGACTGATCTTCCATATCAGAAATAATTTTCTTGAAAAATTATTGCTGTGAATAGTACTATGAGGTATTGTGCAATTTGATACTATTCACGGATACATGTACTATTGGAAATACGTGTGGTAGTGTGAAAGTACATGTCTAGGAAAAGTTCTGGCTAAGGAAAGACTTGGTATTTAAGTGTGTCTATTGTAACCCACCTCTCTTTCCTGGGAACTTACCTTGTGTACTGTTCACGGACTACGGTCACTGTTCCAGTATACATTACTATTCACGTGAAATAGTGGGAGCTGTATTTTGCTCAAAGTAGATTGTGATAGAAGCAATGGCGGCAAAATTTGAGATTGAAAAGTTTAAAGGGAGAAATTTCTCATTGTAGAAATTAAAGATGAAGGTAATATTGAGAAAAGATAATTGTCTTGTGGCTATCAGTGAAAAGCCGGCGGGACTCGCAGATGATAATTGGAATGAGATGGACGGCAATGTTATTGCAAATCTTCATCTGGCAGTTGCAGATGAGATATTGTCTAGCATAGAGAAGAAGAAAACTGCAAAGGAGATTTGGGATCATCTCACCAAACTGTACGAGGCCAAATCACTTCATAACAAAATCTTCCTTGAGAGGAGATTGTACACTCTGTGGATGTCAGAATCTATTTCGGTGACGGAGCACATTAATACCTTAAATACTCTATTTTCTCAACTCACATCATTGGAGTATAAAATAGAGTCACTGGAGCGTGCTGAACTTCTGCTTCAAAGTCTACCAGATTCGTATGATCAACTCATCATCAATTTGACAAATAATACAGACAATCTAGTCTTCGATGATATTGCAGCTGCTATTCTGGAAGAAGAAAATCGACGCAAAAACAAGAAAGACAGGTTGGCCAGTTCGTAGCAAGCGGAGGCATTGACAGTGATGAGAGGGAGATCAACAGAGCGTGGCTTAAGTGGGAGCCAAAATCATGGTAGGTCCAAGTCAAAAAGTAAGAAAAACCTGAGGTGTTACCACTGTAACAAAAAGGGTCACCTAAAGAAGGATAGCTGGAGTTTAAACAAAAATTCCAATCCTCAAGGAAATGTAGCGTCTACCTCAAATGAAGGTGAAGTTCTGTGTTGTGAAGCAGCGACGACTTCAGAAGGCAGAAAAAGATTTGCTGATGTATGGCTCATTGACTCTGGAGCCTCATTTCACATGACCTCTCGAAGAGAATGGTTCCATCATTATGAACCTGTCTCTGGAGGATTTGTATATAGTTGCAATGATCATGCCTTAAAGATTGTTGGTATTGGAACCATCAAGTTGAAGTTGCATGATGGTACAATTCGCATTGTTCGAGAAGTGCGACATGTGGAAGGCCTGAGGAAGAACTTACTGTTATTAGGTCAACTGGACGACCTTGACTGTAAAGTTATAATTGAAAAAGGGATCATGAAAGTGATTCGAGGAACGCTTGTACTTATGAAGGGAGAAAAGGTAGTTGTTGGGCTGTACATGCTGAAGGGAGAGACTTTGCTAGAAGGAGAGGCATCAGTTGCTTCAAGTAGTTCAAATGAAAGATCTGTAATAGCATGGCATCAAAAACTTGGGCATATGTTTGAGCAAGGAATGAAAATTCTTAGGGAGCAAAATCTACTTCCAAGACTCACTAAGGTGTCCTTACCTTTTTGTGAGCATTGCGTGACAAGCAAGCAACACAGGATAAAATTCAACACATCAAATTCTAGAAGTAAAAATGTTCTAGAATTGATTCACTCTGATGTATGGCAAGCACCAGTTTCATCCCTGGGAGGAGCAAAGTACTTTGTGTCCTTCATAGATGATTATTCTAGGAGATATTGGGTGTATCCTATCAAGAGTAAGGCAGATGTATTTTCAGTCTTCAAAATGTACAAAGCACGGATGGAGCTTGAATCTGGGAAGAAGATCAAGTGTCTTAGGTCAGATAATGGAGGAGAATATACCAGCAAGGAGTTTACTGAGTTTTGTGATCATAAAGGCATTAAAAGTCAGTTCACTATAGCATACACTCCTCAGCAGAATATAGTGGCAGAGCGGATGAACAAAACCTTATTAGAAAGAACAAGAGCAATGTTAGGAGCTGCAAGCTTGGAAAAACAATTCTGGGCAGAAGCAGTCAATACCGCCTGTTATATGATAAATCGGGCCCTATCAACTACAATTGAGTTGAAGATACCGATGGAGATGTGGATTGGGAAGCCAGTGGATTACTCAAACCTCCATATATTTGGAAGTCCAGTATACGTGATGTATAATGCCCAAGAAACTACAAAGCTGGATCCAAAATCCAGGAAATACTTGTTCTTAGGGTATGCTGATGGAGTAAAGGGGTATCGCCTGTGGTATCCCATTGTCCGCAAGGTTATTGTCAGCAAGGATGTTATCTTCACAGAAGATAAATAACAAAAAGAAGAAAGTGATAATAGCACTGTGAAAGAAAAGTCAGAGACTATAGTGGTATAGGTGAAAATAGAGTATGAACAAAAGGATTCTTCTGATGCAACACCGGAGCATGAGGAACAGGAACCAGTTGTACTCGAAGAGCTAGAAATTCGACGGTCAGATCGTTTGAGAAAATGATTAGATTAGCACTCGGAGTATGTTATGGAGAGTAATGTTGCATACTGTCTTCTAACTGAGGATGGGAAGCCATCAACTCTCCAAGAAGCAATGAACAATTCAGATGCATCTCAGTGGATGGCAGCAATGCAAGTGGAAATGAAAGCTCTTCATAAGAACAAAACTTGGGAACTTGTGCCGTTACCACAGGGAAGAAAGCCTATTAGAAACAAATGTGTGTATAAGATCAAGCGTAACAGCGATGATCAAGTGGAATGGTATCATGCTAGACTAGTGGTAAAAGGATATGCTCAGAAAGAAGGCATTGACTTCAATAGATATTTTCTCCGATGGTTCGACTTACAACAATCAGAGTAGTCCTAGCAATGTGTGCTACATTTGACCTACATCTTGAGCAGTTAGATGTGAAGACTGCTTTTCTTCATGGAGACCTTGAAGAAGAAATTTATATGCTCCAACCAGACGAATTTGAAGAACATGGAAAAGAGAACTTGGTTTGCAGGTTGAACAAATCTCTATATAGTCTCAAATAGGCGCCGAGGTATTGGTATAAGAGATTTGATTCCTTCATCATGAGCCTTGGATACAACAGATTAAATGCAGACCCTTGTGCTTATTTTAAGAGGTTTGGTGATAATGATTTTATCATTTTGCTGTTGTATGTTGATGACATGTTAGTAACAGGCCCCAACAAAGATCATATCAAAGAACTGAAGGCTCAGTTGGCTAGGGAGTTTGAAATGAAGGACTTGGGACCAACAAACAAGATTATAGGGATGCAAATTCACCGAGATAGAAATAATAGGAAGATTTGGCTTTGTCAAAAGAATTATTTGAGGAAGATCTTGCGACGCTTCAATATGCAAGATTGTAAGCCAATTTCAACCCACTTCCTGTTAATTTCAAGTTATCCTCAAGTATGAGTCCTATTAGTGAAGCAGAGAGGATGGAGATGTCTTAAGTACCGTATGCATCAGCAGTGAGAAGTCTTATGTTCGCTATGATTTGTACAAGACCAGACATTGCACATGCAGTGGGAGTGGTTAGTCGGTATATGACGAATCCTGGTAGAGAGCATTGAAATGCAGTGAAAAGGATCTTTAGATATATTAAGGGGACCATAGATGTTGCATTATGTTATGGAGGATCAGACTTTCTTGTCAGATGATATGTTGATTCAGATTATGCAGGTGATCTTGACAGAAGCAAATCCACCACTGGATATGTGTTTGTTCTTACTAACGGAGCTGTAAGCTGGGTTTCAAAACTACAATAAGTTGTTGCTACGTTAACAACAAGAGCAGAATATGTAGCAGCTACACAAGCTAGTAAAGAAGCAGTATGGTTAAAAATGATACTGGAGGAACTTGGACATGAGCAAAAGAAGATTTCTTTGTTTTGTGATAGTTAGAGTGCCTTGCATCTTGCAAGGAATCCAGCCTTTCATTCAAAAACCAAACATATCAAAGTTCAGTACTACTTCGTTCGTGAGAAAGTGGAGGAAGGAAGAGTGGATATGCAGAAGATTCATACTAGAGATAACCTAGCAGATTTCATGACAAAAGCAGTTAATACTGACAAGTTTATATGGTGTCGATCCTCTAGTGGCCTAGTAGAGACATAAGCAACAGGGATAGCAAGGAAGAAAGAATAGTGTGAAGATTAATTGATCCTCAATTAAATCTTCAAGTGGGAGATTATTAATGGCCCAAGCATTATTGTCCAAGTTTAGTGGACAGGACACCAAGCATTATTCAAGTTTAGTGGACAACATGTCCATGATATGGACAAAATTTTGAGCACCACAAATTGATGATTAGAGCAAACTAAATTGTATGGCTGAGGATTATCATGGACGTGGCATTTTAAATGGCCATATGGTGGTACTTGCTCTTGCCTATAAATAGGCATGAGCAAGCATGGTTATAATTATCCCAAATCTCAAATAGAAAGAGTTTTTTTAGTGAGAGAAAAACAGAGAGTTTTATTTAAATTTTGTTTCTCCTATTTCAAGAGAGATTATTGTTGTTATCTCCTTGTGATTTAGAGAGAATGTTGTAATTCATATTATTTCTCATAGTGGAGTTCTTATATCTTTGCCTGTGGTTTTTCACCCTAATTTGTTTGGGGTTTTCCACGTAAAATCTGTGTGTCCAAATTATCTTTATTATTTTATCAAATTATTAGCTGTAGTCTTGCTCTAATCCGGTGTCAATTTTCGCAATATATATTGCTAAAGTTTTGTTATTCAAGATCCCTAAAATAAATTTCTTTCCCCCTAAAAACTGCTCTACTCTACATATCTGAATTCAAAACTAAATTCCAACTTCTCAGTGATGACTTTCGCCGCTCTTTTTTCTAATGGCTTGTCGATCTAGTGAATCAAGTTATTTTTTCTTTATTTTTTTTTGGATATAATCTTCTGTTTGGTTGATCAGAAACTGCGAGAAAATAAAAAAAATAAAAAAAGCACAAAAGAGGAAAACTTTTGGACTCATATAGCCAATACGATCCATTATGATTTAGTTTTTTAAATAAGGATGACATGCAAATCTGATCCCTACTGATCATCTATAGATTTGAGTGTTTGATTCTTTATATGGACCTTGGATGAGCTCTAGTAGCCTGCAAGAAAGACAAAGAATGTAAAAGGACCAAGCCACTCTGACACTTAAATTAGCTATAGAGTTCTTGAAGTTGTAAGGAAGATGAGTTCTTCCTTGTAACCAGTATATTTAGAGTAAAAGAAGGGAATAAGAGTATATAAAAGCAGTTACCTCAAATTGTGAATGTGCCTTGCCTTTTATACTCGATTGTGCAATGGCTTGCTGTGGAAGGAACGTACATATCTCAAATGTAATGATGAAGGCCTTGGTCCTTGAGAGTTGGTGGACAAGCTTCTACTGTCAGAAGAGATTGGTACTTGCTGCATGCTTAGGGTATGATCTCTGGAGCACAAAGGGGATAGGTAATGTTTTATTCTAACAAGTATCATTTATTAGGACGACTTTCATTAAATGATCGAATGAATGACCGTTGTTATAGCAGTCCAACATGTGACTATCTCTACTTGCTTGGCGATGAGGATGAAAGGCGAGGAGCTACCTCGCCTGATGGGCTATTGGTCATACTTGAGGGACCTTGCTCACTTGGATTTGAGCTGAGGGCCCATAAAGAACATCTTAACAAATTGGGCTTCAGTACATTTAGGCCCAATAGTATTATGAACAATTTTATTACTTATCACCTACCATAGCACCTAATCCCTCAATAATATGGTATTTCTTGTTCTCTTGATGCTAGGCTGCTAGTTGTAATAAACAAATACAGTGGAAAATGTGAAAATGCTACCACAATTTAGTGTCTATTAGGTAAGCAACTATTTTTCTGATCTTATCATTATAAATTTTTGGATTTAGTTGCATTAAACAATCTTTAATTGTTAACCTGATTTGAAGGTTGGAGCTATCATTAGTAGATTTTGTTCATTTGTTATTACAGGTGTAACATTGTTAAGGATACAATATATATATATATATATATCTGTGAGAAAAAATTTATATTGATTAAATATAAACAAGTTAAAAGGTTAATATATGTAAAATTATTTTTTATGTTTATTTTATTTTTTCTTCTCTTTATAGATTTCTATTTAATTAGCTACAAAGCTCAAATTTGAGTTCTGGTTAATCAACTAAATATCTCTTGCAAAAAGCTGTGTGAAACAGAAAAAAATGAGTAAGACAGGCACTGGAGATTCATCGGCCAAACTACTGGATCTTGAAAGAATGAAAGAACTGAAGGCTTTTGATAACAAAAATGTTGGTGTCAAAGTGACACAGCGTAAGCAAAAGGCAAAGCTAATTTAAGATTTAAGTTTATACTCTAAAATAAGCAAAGCATGAATTTAAATAGGAGTCCCGAAACTCTAAACACAAGAACAAACATGAAAACTGCTAAAAATGGTAATTTCGTAAGAATACACCAGAATAAAATAAAGATCAAAATAAAGAAAACGTCACAGACAGCTCCTAAATCTTAATTTTCTACTAAAAATTACAAGTAAATTATTAAGTTGTCATAAATAAAAAAAAAAAACTTGCTCATTTAGGAACCTAAATGAGGAAATTTAGCCGAAAAATAATATCGATCATCGCCAAAAGCAATGTGTCGGATCCGTTGGACCATTTTCTTTTGAATCAAATATCCACAGGGCCCAAATTCTCAGCTACTCCGAACCACTATTTCTTTTGCTTAACCCATTATCTGTCTAATCGAATCATAAACCCTTCTGCAAAGAAATAATAGATGCCAAGTTATCCAGTATCCCCAAAATATTTATACAGCCGCCAAGGAGTTGAAATCCAGGCAGACTGATATCCAAGTTCCAGTCATTGATTTAATCGACATCCAGAAGGTAACCGACATCCAGAAGAGTAACCGGTGTAAGGATTATAGAGATGATGTGCTCAATATGCCTGAATATATATATATATATATATACATCCCTTGTAATTATACATGTTTGGCTTTTGGCTAAAATGAATATAGTTATCATTTCTCTCATTTTTTATTCCAAGTCTAAATTGTATAGAAAATACAAGATTCATAAGAGAAAATAAGCAAAAAGATCCCAAACCAAGAAGCACAAGCTAGTGCACATCATGGTGGTGCACGGGCTAATGCAACGAAAAGAGCCAAAAGCAGACCAAAGGAAGTGCACGGTCCAGCCCAAACGATGATCAGTCAAAACGCCGTCCAGATCAATGACTGGAAAACCAACGTGGGTGGTCTGGCTGTGGTTGAGCTCCTCCATGAGTTCATCAGATGTTCGAATGAACATCTTAGGAATATTTACTAAACCAGCATCTACTAGTCCTTTAACACCAAGTTTTGTGTCATCAAAAGCCTTGACCTCTTTCATGCGATCGTAACCAAATTCCATTTTACAATTGCCTATGATTTCCTTCACTCTATAATTATTGATATATAAAAATAAAATCTTTTAGGAAAGAAAAG
Organism: Vernicia montana; assembly: GCA_949750685.1. NCBI lineage: Eukaryota > Viridiplantae > Streptophyta > Magnoliopsida > Malpighiales > Euphorbiaceae > Vernicia > Vernicia montana. Next base: position 8,117 of record CATKHJ010525458.1, read on the forward strand.
CAAGAAAATTGAACAACTAATTAGTTTCATCTAAAAGGTCTCCCTTCCTCTTCCTCGTCCATCTCAAAATGGAACTTAAAAGCTCGAAGTACACACGCATTACTATGGCTCGACACTTGGTTTGGACTTTGGACAATCGGCAATCCAATAGCCAACTGTTGCCATATTACGCTAACACCTTGTGGTTCTCATGTGGGCAACCACCACTATTTTTTTTTTTTTTCCCAAAAAAGAAAAAAATCATGTTTGCATTAAACAGACTCTAAGCCCAAAAACAATACAAATACAATTAGATATAAGAAGTTAGCCCTGCAAGAATAAAACACAAGAACCTAAAGTCCATCAACAATATGTCCTTAAAAGAATTTTTAAACAATAACTTCAAGACCAACACAATGATCCAATGACCTACAAATATTAACAAATTACACATATATCCTTGCTTGAACAAGCCTCCATCATTAACAAAACCCACAAAGGGCAGTAGTCCTTGCATATGTACAAACAAAAACTGAGGTTTTTGAGATTTCTCTTCAGTCGCCAAAGTCACAGGAGGCCCCCTCAAGAAACCATAACTGAAAAGGCAGATAATCTTAGAGAGAAAAAGGAGTTGGAACAAAAACTCTCACTTATATGGGAGAAGCTCTATGTGATGTTCAGTATTCACGGGCAACCACCACCTCTTTCTTATATCAGTTCAAGTATTAATTTCTGACCCCTTATGATTAAAATTTCATTATAGAGAGCATACTTAACTTATACATAATTATGGGTGTTTTTTACAATTATTTTTTTTTTAACAAAGTAAACCTACTTTATTTTACTTTACAAAAAAAATAATTTTTTTAAGAAAAATTACAATTTTTTTATATTTTTCGTAAATTAAATTATTTTTCTTAATTTTTTTAGTTGCGAAAAAAGTTTTAATTTTATGAAAATATAACTCATTTTGTACAAAATAATAACTTTACGAAAAAATTTCTAAATTAATAAAAAAAATAATTTCATTAATTAATTTTATGAAATTAACGAAATGAAGTAGAAAAATAATTTTGATAATTAACTTTACGAAATTAACGAAATAATTTTATTAATTAACTTTATGAAATTAACAGAATAATTTTATTAATTAACTTTAAGACATTAATGAAATTAACTTTATGAAATTAACGAAATAAAATAAAATTAATGGAATTATTTTTCTTTTTCGTTAATTTAAGAATTTATTTTTAAAGTTATTGTTTTGCACAAAATAAGTCATATTTTCATAAAATTAAATTTTTTCGCAATTAAAAAAAATTAGTTTTACTTATGAAAAAATATAAGATAATTGTAATTTTTCGTAAGAAAATTATTTTTTTTCGTAATTACAAAATTATTTTTCTTTTTTTTTTGTTAATTTATAAATTTTTCGTAAAATTATTGTTTTACATAAAATAAGTTATATTTTCGTAAAATTAAAACTTTTTTTCGCAATCAAACAGAATTACTCTTATATATATATATATATAAAAGAGTAATTAAGTAATATATTTTTTATATTAATAATAATTATATAAATATTAGTCAAATCGACAAGAGCATAATTTTGAAAATCTTCTCTCTCTAGTTTCTTCTCCTTTGCGTGTGTTTCCAAGGACTCCGCTTGGTTTACCCCCGGTGACTTTCGTTACCAGTGGGTTAGCCTAGTTCTTTAGTTTCTTTAGCTTTTTGTATGTTTTTTTTTTTGTTTTTCTCTCCAATAAAGCCGTTAGTTGTACTTTTGTGGGTTCGATTTACTTCCCATTTTATTGAGTTTTTTTGGATCTGTGATCAAGTCACCTACGGTCGTGATACCGTCTCCATCTATGGCGTTGTCCAGCTCGTCCATCGTCTTGTTCTTTGTTCAGTGAAGGTTTTAATTTCTTGGAGATGGGTGAGGGAAAGTTCGACTAATGCTGGCTTGGGAGGTTCAGCTTGGATTTTTTTGGCTTTTTTGTTTCTGTGTTTGCTGTGCTTCCGGGCCGATGATGGATGGTTGTCTCTTCTCCGGCTTTGGCCGATCTTTGGAAGGAGAAGGCGGCTCTATCATCGATCCACTGCGATTGGTGTTTTGATGCAGTGGACGAAAAAGATTCAAGATCTGTGGTACCTCTTCCTTCTGGTAGGCTCAGTTGCTATGCCCTTGGTCGAGATTTGTCCATCGCCGTTGCTGGTGCGGTGCTCGGTGATGGTGACAGTCTCTTCTGGACAGGTTTCTAGTGATAAAGGTATTAGTTCAATAGGAAATTCTAGTCAGACCTCTGGCCTGATTGTTGGATGGGCTTTAAGCTCAAGACAAGTTAACCCTTCTATGGGTAGTTTCTTTGTTTTTCCAATCTGGGCTTTACCTATTGTATTCTCACTATCTATACTACTCTTGGGCTCTTTGCTTTATAAATATTAGTCTACTTTCTTTAAGCAAAAAAATAAATAAATAATTATATAAATATAATATCGGGTCCCCACGGGACGGGAGTGGAGAATACACGTTCTCCGCCCTATTGCCATCTCTATAAGCATTCTGATAATGCATTTCTTATTAAAGTTTATGGCCCGTACATACATAGGCTTATAAGTAGGTAAGTATTAAAATTCACTTATATAAAACTAATTGGTTTATATTAGATTTAACACCCACTCACTTATAAGTCCTCAAGTTATTTTATTATTATTTGATGTGGGATCACTTTCTAACACACTCTCTCAAGTGCAAATAAACTGGCCTGTGGTCCAATATTAATAGATCGGTTGACACTTACTCATAAATAGACCAGCTGACATCTCTTCTTCAGCGATCCCACACACCCTCTCAAGTGTAATAGGGCTAGCCTGTGGCTTAATATTAATAAGTCTATTGACACTTGCTCACAAATGGATCGGTTGATATATCTTCTTCAGCTTTGGTCCGGACTATAGAGGGCTTGAACATGGATCCCAAGATCCAATCCGTTTGGGATGAAGTTTTGATAACATATTAAAATTCATCAACCTGTACATACGTGGACTTATAAGTAGGCAAGTATTGAAACTCATTTACACAACTAATTGATTTATACTAGATCCAACATCTATTCACTTATAAATCTTAAAATTATTTTATTATTATTCGATAAACATCCACTCACTTATAAATCTTCAAATTATTTTATTATTATTTGATGTGAAATCACTTTTCAATATTCCTCATAGTTATTATTGAAATGAGACTGGTGGTCTTCAAGTGCTTCATGATGATCAATGGGTTGATGTTCAACCTATTCCAAGAAGCTTAGTAGTAAACATTGGAGACCATATTCAGGTAAAAAATTTTGGGATTCAAATCTTGGCATCATCTACTGTTTAGATAATTGAGAATTTAAATTTGTTATCATAATGATTTCACTTGTAACACAAATCCAAATAATCAGTATCTTCTCAAACTATTGATAATTAAGACTATAATATCCATTTAATTAATTTGATATTGTGATTAATGATACCTTAATTACTTGAATAAGGTTGTATCAAATAACACGTTCAAGAGTAGTGTGCACATAGTGCTTCCTAGCCGAGTTCCAAGAATTTCAGAGTCGAAATTTTTCACTGGACGTGTTGCTCCACCGGCGAGGGTCTATGGTCCGATCAAAGAATTGCTATCGGAAGAAAATCCCCCAAAGTATAAACAAATCCTTGTTACTGAATATGTTGCTAGGTTATTTAACCAAAGACACCATCAAAACTCCAGCCTTATTGGCTATAGACTCCGAGCCTGCTAATAATATTACTATTACGTAATGTAACTATAGAATTAATTAAAGTTTTAATTAAGTTAATAATAAAACTATTTGAATACCACTGACTCATGATGATTCCGCATATATACTAATTTATATATATTTTTGGAACTAATTTACATTATTAAACACCAATTTTCTTAACAAGATTAATTGGTATTTTAGTTTTAAGAATAAAATTTAGGTTATTTTATAATGGATGTTCAACCTAATTTTTTTTTTTTTTTCTCGTAACATGTCTTTTTCGACACTACATTAAGAAAAGGTTCATAGAGAAGGAAGACATCAAATCATCAAATAGAATCCCTCTTATTAATTAGATAGTTAATTCACTTTTCCATCTTATGGGACTACACACCAAGACACCAAATGGTGGTTTTTGATGCAATTCTTTGACAGGGACCTACTACATGCTTTATGGTAAGTTAGGACCTACTAAATGATTTATGGTAACCTAAAGAAGTGGTTGTGTAAAGAGAAAGGAAGTTAGAGAAGACCCCATTTGTTGTTAAAGAGAGGGAATTAACATTTAACAGTAGTAAATTTTGATCCAATATAAGTAAAATTTAAATTTATCTATGTAAATTTAATTTGCACTTCATTCGAGTTTGCATGAAACCTCAATTCAAATTATTAGAATTTGTTGAGGGTCAATCCGTGAATAAATTTGTACAGTTTATTAACTTAACTAAATTCGATATATAATTTACTTGACTTAAAATAAATTAATAAAAAATAATTTTAAAAAATCAAAATTACTCTTCAGAAATATAATACTATTAAATCAAAATTCATTTATATAATATACTTTCGTTTTTAATAAGCGTCTCATTAATTATTATTAATTTAAGTGTACAGACATTAATAAAATATAAAATAAAATTTCTTAAATTTAAAAGAAATTTTATATAAATTTTTATAATAATATAATATAAGGTATTAATATAAAACTTCAGTCACTAAATTAAAATAATTTTTTTTTCTATAGTAATTTAATGATTGAAAAATTAATGTATTGTACACTATTAATTAATAACTAGTTGTGAGCTCGCGCGTTGTGCGAGTGTTATTTTAAATTAATCTCAAATAATTATAATTTAAATAGTATTTTTTATCTTTTATTTTGTATGGTTTGAATTATTTTTATATAATTATAATTTAAATAGTAATGTTTTTCTTGTATTTTGTGTTGTTAGAATTATTTTTATATAATTATAATTTAAAAAGTAATGTTATTATGTTTTTTTTTTATATAATGTATTAAGTAAATGATAATTAATATGGTAAATTTGAAATAATCATTGAAAATTTCAAGTGGTACTTTATAATATATGCAAATTTTCATAATTGTACTTATTTAAATTAAGTATCAAAATAATAATTTTAATATTTGGCAAAAAAAATAATAATAGTTTTAATAGTTTTTTTGAAATTATTGATCGTAGAGTACTTATGTCAATGAATATATTAGTATACAAATAATATGGAGCAAAATCATTGAGAAAAAACCAATTATTATATTGTGCATGCATAGAGTTTAAGAGGAAAAAAAGTCAATAAATAGATTTATAAAAATTCTTCGTTCCTGATAATTCAAAACACCATCAGAAATCAGAAAATTCCAAAATTTATAATAAAAAAGGGGTTTTGAACGCCAAATTCACATGCCTAAAACCAATATAGTCATAAATTTCAATTTTTTATTATAATGAGATGTTAATATTAAATATTAAACAATACCCAAAACTTTAATTAAATTAAAAGAATAATAAAAGCAAGTACTAGAAAAATTAACAAAAGTTGCCACAGTTGCAATATGAAAGTTTGATTTTTTTATTATTTTTTTTTTTGTCGTTTGAAAGGAAAAATCAAACGCAATTATAAATAAATACTTAAATGCAGACTTAATCATATATAGACTATTGGTATGAAACGCAAAAATAAGTAATAAGAAAAAAAAAATAAAAAAATTAGGTAAATGGAAAGAGAATTTGAGTTGGGTAATCAAGAATTATATATGTAAAAAACAAGTCTGATTACACCTATTCCTAATTCCCAGTTAGTCCTATCCATGTGATCCGCTATCAGCCAAAAAAAAAAAAGATTTGGGTGTGGCATATACTATATGGAAAAGAGTAAATAGCTTATGCAATATGGTTCAATTTCCTATCAGTGGTTGTTCAATGCACGTTGGCTATTTTTTTTGTAGTAGAAAATAAAGATAACAAAAAAAATCATAATAACGGAAAATTAAAAGAAAGAAAAGAGAAAGAAACAATAAGAACTGTACTAATATTTTTCAAAAAAATATTGAAATTGATACTTAAAAAAATAAATTATTGTTATTTTTCAAGAAAAAAAATAATAATGAGATTAACTTTATATATATATAAGCATATCAAATGAGAAATTCAAAACAATGCATCTTCTCATTAAAATCCAATTCTCATTGTTAAAGATTAAATCTAACCTTTTTTTCTTTTTTTTCTTTTTTTTTTAAGGAAACAGTCATTGAAACATCATGATTGTAAATATCAATAGTATAAGACGAGAATGTGTACACCCACTCTGCAGATTAATATCAAAGGTTAATATCACTCTTTGAAACTTAGCATTAGCTCATTGAAATGTAAATTCCTCACTCCTAGCAAACAAAATATAAGTTTTGATCCTTCAAATTCATGGCTGGCAGCTTGGCACCACACCATACCTTAGATTCTCTCTCTCTCTTCACTATGTGGCCTATACTGGTAAAAGTATAGTGTATGGCCATAACTCCCCTTGTATAATTAAAGTTATAAAAATTAAGTAGGTTTATACAAACATATCGTAAATTTTAATATATATATAAACAAAATGGAAACATAGAAGCTATTAATCCATTCAAAAAAGGCAAAAGCAACCCAACAACCCAGCACAAACAGACTACTAACTATAATTTTTAATTCCAGCCTCTAGTAGATCATAAATTGTAGCACCATTCACCATTGTCAAATTAGTAGTATTAAGTAGATTACTTAATCCATTATACATCATAACTATAATTACTTCTCAAGTTATGTGCCTAATTAGCCCTAACATTGTTTAGAATATTGAAATGAGTATAAATAAAAATTAGAAATATTAGTGGGCAGGATTTTCAAAAGAATTCTCTGAAAAAAAACTCCCAACATAAAAAAAGATCTCGATAAGATGCTACATGTTTTTATGCTCGACTTCGAATCCAACAGTTATGTGTGATGTTGTTGTAATTCTCATTGTACAAAAGTATTACAGACAACTTGTACATATATAAAAGAAGAATTCTAAAATTTTTGCATCTTATAAAAAAAGAGTTAATAAAATTTAATTTAAAAAAATTGGACACGATTTATTGACTAAGCTAAAACCATTCATTAGAAAAATTATACCATTGATTTTCTGCAACTTTTCCTTCACCTTCAATGCACAATTTGAACAGTTAGATCCACTTTGAAAACACAAGTCTACAAAAAGAGATAATAAATAAATAAAATTGTGTACAAATGAGACAGGGAAGAAAGAGAGAAATTCATAAAAGAAATTAAAGAATAAAAAAGATGCGTTCATGTCCATATAGGAAATATTGATATAAGAAGGATCATTAGACTCGTACAGGAATAGAGCTACATGTACGTTTCTCCACCATATATAGAAAACCATGAATATAGCTTCACAAAGCACAATAATTAATTATCAGCTTGCCAATGTATATATCAAACTACTTTTGCTTGCGATGCGAAACCACCTTAAAATAGGGGCGAAACTAAAAAAAATCAAGAAAAGGAGTGAAAAAAAATTAAAATTAAATTCATAATCACATAAATTAATATAATGTTATATTTAATTTTCATTAATTATTAATATGTTAATTATACATATATAATACATAAATATATGTAAAAAAAAATTTAATTTAGTGTTCAATATTAATTTTCCTAATGGGTATAAAAAATCATAAATTTTAAATTTTTTTTAATAATTAAGAAAAGAGAATTATTTTTTATTTTGAAAAGGCTAATATATAATATATAACTTAAAATTTTTTTTTTTAGGAGCACTAACCCCTAAGGTAGTTCCGCCCATGCCTATAAAGGAGCAAAAGTAAAGAAAATGCTTCTTGCATCCAGTATGTTAAAAAAAAAAAAAAAGGGGACAATATGACCTAAAATCAGAAATAAAAATAAAAAATAATATATTTTATTTAAAAAATTATTGCTGACGTGATTTTATAAAAAATTAATTTTAAAATCATTCTTAAAATGTAATGCGCCGGCTATCGTATTTTCAGCTTAATAAATAAATAATGGCCTCTTGCACGAAAAGATCCAAAGAGAAAAGGCATTGGTTTGAAATTGACCAAAAATGGTGTCAATGGTATGAAATTGGCTGGCTCACCTTCTCCAGGCAATGTTATACCAGATCTGCTCACGCTAGTTGACTGATCAATGATATCATAATTCAGTGGAAATTGCGTACCGTTGTTTGTTAAATAATCACTTTTTATTTTATTTTATATTTTATATTTTGCGTTTCAAAGACTCTCTACAGTTTGCTTTACCTGTCCCAGTTATTTTTATAATCGTCTGTTTCTTCAACTTTTGTTCATGTCCTCTGTTTTCTCTCTCTATCCATTTTTTGCTTTTCTCACAATTTTTTACTTACCCAGATAATTTTTTTCCTTCAATTGTTTAATTTTTTATTTGGGTATCTCATTTCGCCCCCTTCTTCTCAGTAAAGATTGGTCTTTGGAGTTGAAAGGTCTTTGCTTTTCAGTTTCTGGGTGATTTCGGGAGATGGGTGTGGTCATGGATCAATTCAGAGGTTGAAATTTTACTGGGTTTGGTGGAGGCTGAAAAAAGAACAAAGAAAAAATGAAGGATTTTGCTGGGACTCCTGGGACTTTGACTGCGCTTGTTTTGAGGATTTCGCAGTGTATTTTTGCAGCCGGTTCAATTACTGCCATGGCTACCACCTCCACCTTCTTCAATTTCACTGCTTTCTGGTATTATTTGCTGTTGACCATCTTTATATAATTATATAAATGTTTTAGTTGCTTTTGAATTCAGCTGTGGTAATTAATTCATTGCTGATCGAAGTTTGCCATTTCCAACTTGAAAAATCTGGAAGTAAAAGAATAATTAGATTAGGATACTTCATTCAAGCAATCTGCAGCATAATTTAGGCTTCTGGGTTATTTTCAATAACCATTCATGCGTGATTTAATTAAGATGCATAAGTATTGCCTAGATGATATTTTATTCCCCGAGATGAAGTCAAAGCTGCGCTATTATCTTCATCTATGAGGAAATTTTAGATGTTTCTTATGAAAATATTATGAATTCGAATGTTAATTGGACATTTTAGTAGTGTCTCTGACTTCTGCTGGTGATAAAACTATTTATCTTATTTGTCATTTACAACAAGAATGAATTGATTACAATTGTTGCTGAGAAGAACTTCACCTTTCTATATTGTTAACAAAATTCTTGAAATTAGTTTTAACACTCTGTGTTCCTAGCTAATTTGTTTTCCCTTTAAAGGATGTCATTACGTTCACCATTATTTCAGTGAATACCCAAATCCTTGAAATAGAAGATTTCAGTTGCTGATAGTGTTTGTCTGTGTATGCGGATAGCAGCGGTACAAGGGTGTGTGGATATGATTAGTTTCTCATTAGAATTGTATTATGCTTCAAAATTCTTTAATTCTGTGCTTGAAACTGTTTCTGTGGTGTATATATGGATGTACTCTGTCTCAAAATGGAAAGAAACTTAGGGAGAAGAAAGAAATGGTGCTGTTTATTTTGTTATGACAACCTCCACATTCACCATCGGTGTCTCATCTAGTGTATTTGACCTTCTTGTGGGTTTGAAATCCTGTTTGGCTAGAACAAACTAATAATTACAAAATTCTTCTCTTATGCTGTTTCATGATCTATTTAGTGAACTATCAAAAAATTTTAACACGAAATGTCTGCAGACTAGACAATTGATCATATGTTAAGACATTTGTGTTGCACTGGCCACAAAACAATACTTTCTATCAATTTTTTTTAAAAATAAATAAATAAACTAAAGCCTTCAAATCTTGTTATGTTTCATATCTTAGCTGCACCATTATCCTAACCCTTAACATAATTAGTGATTCACAAAGTCCTAAAGGATGGTAAAGGATGTCAAAAGTCTGAAGCCAAGGGAGCAAATAATGGTAAATGTAGATGCTGCATTTGATCATTGAAATGCATCTCTGGTTTACTTTTATGATAGTTTAGATAGTTTAGTTTATTTTTTAACTTATTGGATAACCAGTCAATGGTATACTTGAATGCAAGGCACAGACCTGTAGTTTATTAGCAATTCTAGTATGGGTATCCTCTTTAAAACCGGAGGAGGTGCTAATCAGATATAGTTAACAGTTTTCATGATTCCAGAAATTTAACTGAGTGGGCACAAAACTAAATGTAGTTGAAATTCTGTCACAGTTGAAATCCTTGTGAATGTGATTGTGATTGCGAATTTTATAGTTGACTTTTATCGGACACTTTTTAATTGACTTTTCATGGGCACCTCCATTTCCTTTCTACTTGTGCCGTTATGTTATTGTAGTGCTTTGAATTTCTCATTTGACCTTTGTTTTTGTGCCATCTTATCGGTAGTGCATTGAATCATTCTTCATAGTGGTGCTGTCTTCATCTTAATCTTGTTAGCTGTTGGTAGTACTCGAAGTTCCCACAACAGATTCCTCTCTAAACATGCCCTACCAATTGTTCAATCATATTTTAGCATGGGCCATTCCACTGTGGAAAAAATCAACCATACTGTTTATCATATTTCTATACTCTATTAAATCACTGCACATATCAGCAAGAAAAGTGCTAAAAAACATAGATTATAATGTTATCAGATAACTGATTCTTACTACTCCACCACTTGCCTCATTGCCAATTATATACCCAATTTTATTCTTATTTTCTTTCAGTAAGACCTATGATAAGTAGTCGAATGCAAAGCCTAAGGTGGGAAATGTAAAACTTGCTTATTTTTGCAGCTACCTGATAGCTTCAATGGGTTTACAAGTTATATGGAGCTTTGGACTTGCATTATTAGATGGATATGCCTTGGCCCGGAAGAAGGTTCTGCACAACTCTATCTTGGTCAGCCTTTTCGTAGTTGGAGACTGGGTCAGCCTCCAAAAACCTTTCATTGTTCTCAAATATTTTTTGGGTCACTAAATCAAAAGGAATTATGTGTTCATATGATTGTCATCTTAACAACAAAAAATTTTACAACATTTTCAACAGGTAACAGCGGCGTTGTCTCTTGCAGCAGCTTCTGCCTCAGCAGGCATCACAGTGCTGTTGTTTCATGATTTTGGACGTTGTGATTATATGGGTGAATGCCAAAAGTACCAAATGTCAGTTGCATTGGCCTTTTTGAGCTGGATAACCATTTCAATATCATCTCTAATAATGCTATGGCTACTGGCTGCAGGTTAGACAATTTCTTGTCTGGGCTAATGAATTTGTTTCCTAATAGTAAAAAACCCATCTGTGTCATAGAAATTTTCTTCATTCTACATTGTCAATACAAAAAGAAAACAAAGAATGGAACAACCATATTCAAATTTTACTTTCATTTAGATTTGGATTATTCTTTTTCTATTTGGCAAAAAAGGAAAGTTGATTAGATGAAAACTCCAGAACAGTATAATATGTGTCTGAAATTGTTGATATGCTTGAAAGGAAAGGACTAAACGACAAATATTTTACATTTTCATTAAAAAAAGTAGTTTGGCCGCCCCACTAAGTAGTGGTGTGCACGGTTCGGATAAAGTGAAAAATTTAAAAATTTTCGAATCGAATCGAATCTTCAGAGATTTTATAATTGAAGAACCGGAACTGAACTGAATATTAAAAATATCTGTACTGAATTGTCCCGATATTTCGATTCTAACAAGTCGGATAAATTTAATTTGAATATTTCAGGTAAATAAATCTAAATCGTATTATTATTATTATTATTATATATAACATATATGATATTATATAACTTAATATTGATATATAATTATAACATATATAATATATAATATATAATATAGGTAAAATAATAATGGGCCTCTATTCGATTCGGAGTTCGGGCCTATTGGTTTGGTTCGATTTCAAATTGATTCGGTTCTCAGTATGGGTAAACATCAATCTTCGGTACCGTATCATAATACTAGTATCGGTTCAATTCGGTTCAGAGATAATTTCGAAGATCGGAAATTTTCATTACTAATAATTTTTTCGGTTCGGATAATTCAAGAACCGTGCTCACCCCACCACAGTTTGGCAATACATATCTGGAATTGCCTATTCAAACAAGAATATCATTACTAGAGGAAAGGACCGTCTCTTGACGTTTGTTTGCCCCCTTGCACTAACAACCGAACAAGAAGTTCCTCTTATTTGCCAATTATGATATTGTCCGGACTATATGCTGGCTGTTATTCAAACTCGCAATGTATTATATTGTCTGGGCTTTATAGTTGGATTCTGGCTGTTACTCAAATTCGCAATTTCACAATTTCATAGTTTCGAAGGACTGAACCAAATCACAGCATATCTGTGGTTTTCAGCTCTCTTTAATTTAATGGCTGTCTACCATTATTCATTACCGACCCTCATATTAAAAAAAGAAAAGTTCTAAGTGTTCAACTGTCTTATCTTCTACCTAACTCTGGTTTTTCTAACTCTCTTATCGTGATCCATGTCTAATTGGAATCACATGCAATGCAACCAAGAAATATTATGTATATTTTATTTGTAAGTGCACCATTTCTAAACTGATTTTAAGTTATATTTGGTTTATGGAATTAATTAGGAATAGAATAGTTATTATATAAGGATGAGTTATTCCTTGTTTTAATTTAAATTTTAAACAAAGAATACTAATTCCATATAATAACAATTTTATAATTTTTATGAAATATATATTTCACCAAAAATTAAAAAATTAGTATTCTTTAAACTATGAAATAGAGTATTTTTATTTTTACCCTTAAAAAAATATTGGCAAGTCCAAACTCATCACTATTAATTTTTATTTTTTTTAATATGTATATATAGTGTGAACATATATATATTACTATTTATTTTAAAATTTTAATTCTCTTGATCAATTTTTTGCAAAAAAAAAGTTGAGTAAATTGAACAATAAATTAATTTAAAAAATATTTTTTATTTTAAATTTTAAGTCAAATATAAATTTTATTTATTATGCATTTAAATTATTTCTTAAATAAAATTTGATAAAATTATACTCTTTTTTTTGAAATATATATACACACAAACACACACACAGGGGGACAGAAAAGAGAAACGTACACACCTTAAAATTATGGCAATTTTGAAGAGCCACGCTAACCCTTATATCTCACACACACACATACTTTACACTACTGATATGGGAGGCCGAAATCTCAATCCACTCTCCATTAAGATAAAATTATACTTAATTTTAATATTAATAATGAAATTAATTTATAAGAATATTATGGTCATTTATATGAAATAAAATAGTTATTTATATTATAAACTAAATTATGGAATTAGAATAATTATTTTATTCCTAACTTATTTTATTTTTTAGAAATAATTATTTTATTCCTTATATATTTTATTCCGCGAATCAAACATAGGGTTAGTATTTTAATTATGTTATATCCATAATTGAGAAAGCTATAGTACCAACTAGCAAGAGTATAAGATTCTATAACAAGAAATTATACAACTTGTTCTTCAATTTTAATAATAAACTTATATTTGAAAATTTTATGGTAAACTTTTGTCGGACTTATCCATAAACTAAAATTTTATTTTTGGAAAGAAAAAGGAAGGATCTTGAGATTTGAATTTCTAAATTTCTAAATTGACTAGTTCATATATTTCATTCACATTAAAAGAATTTTTTTTTAAAAAAAAAAAACATAAGGATCTAATAGAACATTATTAGTTGCAATGAGAATTTAAGGACTTTCTGGAGATAGAATGGTATTTCAGATCAAAGCATGCTTATTCTCAAGTTATTCTATCAAGTTGGTGTATGTTGCCCTGCGACCACACCCCATTTTAAAAGCACCGAGAGTTTCAAATAGTGTTTAGATATTTGTAAATAAAATAATGATGACATGTGTGTACCTTGATATTTTCTATGATTACTTTATTTTTAACAAAGTAAATTTACCTTGTTCTATTAATCATTACGAAAAAAAAAATGATTATTTACAAAAAATACAATCTTTTTATATTTTTTTCGTAAATTAAATTATTTTTTCGTAATTTTTCTTGATTGCAAAAAAAGTTTTAATTTTATAAAAATATAACTTATTTTGTATAAAAAAATCATAAATTAACAAAAAATAATAATAATAATTTCGTAATTACGAAAAAAAATAGTTCTTTTACGAAAAATTACAATTTTTTTATATTTTTTCATAAGTAAAACTAATTTTTTGTAATTATTCTTAATTGTGAAAAAAAATTAATTTTATAAAAATATAACTTATTTTGTATAAAATAATAACTTTAAAAATAAATTTCTAAATTAACAAAAAAGAAAAATAATTTCATTAATTTTATTTCATTTCGTTAATTTCATTAATTTCATAAAGTTAATTTCATTCATTTCGTAAAGTTAATTAATGAAATTATTATATTAATTTCATAAAGTTAATTAATGAAATTATTTCGTTACTTTCGTAAATTTAATTATTAAAATTATTTTTTTACTTCATTTCGTTAATTTCATAAAGTTAATTTCGTAAAGTTAATTAATAAAATTATTTTTTTATTTAGAAATTTTTTCGTAAAGTTATTATTTTGTACAAAATAAATCATATTTTTATAAAATTAAAACTTTTTTTGCAACAAAGAAAAATTATGAAAAAATAATTTAATTTATAAAAAATATAAGAAAATTATGATTTTTCGTAAAAAAAATTATTTTTTTCTTAAAGTAAAATAAAGTAAATTTACTTTGTTAAAAATAAAGTAACTATAGAAAACACCGTATACCTTGAAAACTTTATAAAAATAAATAATATATTTATAGAATAAAGTCGAATTTAATATAGATTTACTTAAATCCCAAAAATTAACTCAATTGGCTAATGACGATATTTGCTAAATGCCAACCATGGCAAGACAAAAAAAATTAATAAATTTAACTTTGATTAAAATTTCAAATTTAATTTAGTTCTCAAAACAATTTGATTACTATTAGATCAAAAACTCATTGCTATATCAATAATTCAAGATTCAAGACTAACTAAGGTGATGATCAACTATGTCCAATTGGGCTAAAATCATGATTTCTTTAAAATTTTGGGCTTGAGTTTAAGAGTAAACTTATATTGACTTAGACTTTAGCCTTTTGTGACCCAATTGACATAGGTCCACTTCAAAACTTTATGTTTACAAATTAACATTAATTAGATTATTTTGGCAAAAAAAATAATAATAATAACATTAATTAGAATTTTGTTAATTTCATAATTTATTTCAGTAAAAATTATTCTCACAAAATATTGCAAAATAAATCTGTAACATTCTAGGCATCCCTAGGTCGCTACAGACTTAGAGATAATTTGGAACTAAGTTAGAGGGAGGAATTAAGAGATAAAATATAAGGAAAATGTTCAAAACCCTAAATCAAGCGTGAGTTTGGATATCGATATATTAAGCGTGGAACCGACGGATTCCGACTTCGCAATTTTTTATCGATATTGATTCAAGGGAGATTTATGAAAATATTATTAAATAGGATATTGGAACCCTAAAGATGATATTAAAAATACTAATAACATAGTTTAGAACAAAAACAGGTGGATGATAGGAAGTTAAGTACCAAAGGCCTAAAAAGGGTATGGGTTTGAAAATCGAGACTCTTAGAGTGGATTGGCAAATTTTGACCACGGAATGGATTTTTATATTTTATTTGGATAATTTAGGACAATATAAGGATATTAGAAGTGATGAAATCCAAAAATGAAGTTGGAGTTTAGTATA
>CATKHJ010525625.1:0-12705 GCA_949750685.1 Vernicia montana
ATTTTTTTTTTGCCAAATAATTAATTAATTTTCATATTTAAACATACATAGTTATTATTGTTTAATTTATCAACTTAAAATACATGAAAGAAATAAAAATTGCCAAAAGTAAAATGAATTTATCTGAATTCCATTTATGAAACAATGGTTTTCATCTAACCCAAGGATTGGGTCCGTTTGTGGTACTAAGCTCCCATATATGACCATTTGATGGTAAGAAGAAAATAAATCTTTGCACTACCTCACAGCCTGGTTGGATGGAATGTAGAAAAGGGGAAGGAAAGGCAAGTAATGTAAGGATATCCTTGTTGTTTAAAAATAATGGAATAAATTTTTTAGAAGTGTAAGAAAGAGTAATACTCTTCTCTACACTTCAATATTTAAATTTTTTTACGCTCTAAATTGGGAAGTAAATAAGAATAGTTGTACATTTATTACATTTAAATTCCATTATATTAATTGCCTTTACCATTCCATTTTTACATTTTTATTTTTTCTCTTTCATTGTTTGCTTTATCGTCCCATTTCTTTACTTTGTTTGTCGTTGCTCTTCATGTTAGTGCTCTTCTCATATTTTATTTTTCTATTTTATTTTTTTTATTTTATTGTTGTATTTTTAATTTTATTTCTCTATTTTATTGAAGACCATACATTCAATTATTGAATTTTTTTTTCATTTTACAAATTGATTAAGCAACACTTATTTATTTATTATGGTATAAATAAATAATAATATATTTAGAACCTTTTTATCTTATAATTATCTTATTAATTATTTAAAATATACAAGTATACATGAATATGAATGTTTTTGACATGTTGAATGTATAAAATAATGTTATTATTTTTTTAAAAATATATATGTATTTATTTTTATATTATTTTTAAGTTATAAGTTATTTTTATACTAAATTTGTTCATATTTTATGTTGTAATATTAGCATGGTTGAATGTGACAATTTTTTTTATGCTTATACAAAAATATAAGTAATATATAAATATATGAATTATTTAAATTATATAAGTGTGAATGAATATTAATATTTTTGACATGTTAAATGTATAAAATAATGTTGTTCTTTTGTTTTAAATATATATGTATTTATTTTTATATTATTTTTAAGTTATAAGGTTATTTTTATAATTTTAAAACTTATCATTCATTTAATTACCCCTCTTCCTTCACTCCTCTCCAAACAAGGGAAATGTTAACATCTACACTCCCCCTTCATTCTCCTTCTCTTCATATCTTTACCCTTCTATTAATTGAAAAATTCTTGTTTACATTAGGTGTATGCATCAATCTAATGAGATAAGAATATGTGGAGTAAAAAAGAGTATTTGTATATTTTCACTTAATAAAAAATAGACAAAAGAATCATATTAACTAAAATATCTCATCAATCATTGGTTTGATATATCATATAAGCTTATATATACAGTGTAGGCAAAAATTTTCCTATTAATTACCCTATCCTACACTCTATCTAAACAGGCTGTTAAGCTAAAAGTTAAAAAACCTAATTGTCCAATAAATAAATTTCAAAATAAATTATTTTAATATATTATTTAAGAGTAAAATTTTTACAATTTATTTTCATTTCATAGAATAAATAGGCATCAAATAATCAAATAGTTTTTTTTTTTTTAATCTTAATAGTTCAATAGTGAAAGTGAATCATTAAATTAATTGAGAAGAAAATTTAATTTTAATTAATGTATAAACAAATTCAAAATTATTATAATTGAAACAAATAAAATAAATTTAATAGATTTTTCTTTTATAATACAAATACTTTTTAGTTGATTTGAATGATTAGTTATTTGAAATAGTTGCTTTTTTAGAATTTGATGTATTATATCAATTTATTTTATAATTTTATTTTTGAAACTCAAATTTAAATTTATAATAATAATATAATAATTTCAAATTATCATATATCTATATGAAACTTACATATATATTATGGCGATGAAAATTATTTTAAATTTTTAATGTCTTATTATTACCAATATAAGATAATTTGGTAAATGCATAAACTAACTGACCCAACCCATTAAACAAGCATTACTCACTTCATGTGCTGGCCCAAAAGTATTCTCAATATATTGCAAATCTCTTCTTCTCTATCTCTCAAAATCAAAACTGACGGTTGAAAGGCGGCAAA
This sequence comes from Vernicia montana, assembly GCA_949750685.1. Classification (NCBI taxonomy): domain Eukaryota; kingdom Viridiplantae; phylum Streptophyta; class Magnoliopsida; order Malpighiales; family Euphorbiaceae; genus Vernicia; species Vernicia montana. The sequence goes on from CATKHJ010525625.1 coordinate 2,169, forward strand.
TAGCTTAACGGCTAAATCTGTTTAAATTTCAGTTTCCCTCTTTTTCTCTGATTTCAACACCAAACACTGCGAGCGATCACTTTTATCTTTTTTGCATGAAAATTGAGAAACAAAGGAAGGGTTTTTTGAGCTGCTTCTTCAACAATGAACGACCTTCTATCGGGTAATTTCTTTTTCCCTCTTTTTGTGTTTTGATGATTTTGATTTTTTGTAAATTTTGTTTGTTTTATTGTATTTGTCTTGATCTAAGCCTTTGATTGTTTGTTTTGTTAAAAATAATTTATTTTTCGAATTAAAGAAAAAGAAATTATTGATATGCTAATCCTGAATAAGGTACAGAATTTTCTTAATTTTTTATTTATACCTCTAGGGCTCCTATTGAAGCCCAATTGGCTATCTACGTGTAGAACAAGCTAAATAAGATAGCCGCCCATTTAACCCAGCCAACTTGACTAGCAATAATTGAGAAAACTATAATAATCCTGTTATTAGAGCAACATTAAATGAAATTTTAAGCATATGTTGGCATTGTAATATGATTTTTAAAATACTTATATTGGTTGAGTCGATGTGAATTTTCGTTATTGAAATTAAATTTCACCATATATAAAATTCAGTACCTACGGAGTATACTAAGGATTTGATTATTGGTTTTGTTAAAAATAATTTATTTTTCGAATTCAAAAAAAAAAAAAATTGATATGCTAGTAATTTTTATATTTATTTCTTTATGAACCAAAGCATTTATTTAAACAAAATATAAACAAATTCATCCCTTCATATTTTTAAGTTTTATGTCTTGACCTATATTAACTAATGTAGGGTTTGGCAAGGAAGACGACTGATCTAGCAATTGTCTAAATTACACGGTTAGTTCTATTGAAACTTCTTTAAATCTCTTCTTTATCTATTTACATTTCTTTCTTGGTTTTGTTATGCAATGAAAAAATAAAGTTGGATTCTTCGATTATTATTAATCTTATTATGATGAAATGTTTCTCATTTTTTGTTCCGTAAGAAAAAATTAACTTTGTCTTCATGAAGGAAAAATAGACATGGAAAGTTTAAGTTCTACTATTATGAATAGAACATAAAGCTATCATGTGATTTTTTGTTCCTTTTATGGAATTTCATCCCACTAGATGTGTTATATATTCCATTAATAGTAGTAGAATTTAATCTTACTATGTTGTTTGTCCTTTTTAGAAGTATTCTTATTATAAAAAAAGTCTATTCCTTCGCATGTCCTTTTTTCACTATGCTATTGGCTCAATTGCTTACATAAATGTTTGATCACTATGCTATTGGCTCAATTGCTTACATAAATGTTTTGGCATTATACATACTTCCAACTATTTGATTGTTATTCTTATTTTTATCATGCTATTTTTGGTACCTTCTAAGAAATTATGTTCCTTTATTTGTGCTTCTATTGTAACTTCATACTTATTTTCATTTTTCTGTTTCCAAGCACATATGTGCTTTTATTATTTTTCTTCTTTGTTGCCTTATATGTGCCTAGAAGCTTAATACATTAATTTTAAGTATCTCTTTATTTTTTTAGCTCTTATTCATAGAGTTATACATTATTTTATGTGTTGTTTGATTTGACCATTTTTTTAATTCTTTTCATACTTGAAAATCGTTACCATCTTTTTCATAATAATATTTTCTTATGTTGATATATAGATTCCCCTTTTAATGCTAATTTCTTCTTGTTTCTGAATTTTAGTGTTTTAAATTGTATTAATTGCTTTTGTGTTTTAGCATGTCTCACTAACAATTATCTCATAATTAGTTATGCTTGTTTTGTTTACAACTCGTTTACTTTCAAAGTTTATCTCTTCCATCATTATCATCACTGTAGATTAACTCTCTTGGTTCAAGGGGTCTTCTTTTGTCCTTCCCTTTATATTAGTTATGCTTTTTCTTTTAAAACATTTTGGACAATGTTTGATGATTATAATATATAATTTTTTGGATAATGATGTGTTCTAATTCATTGCTCGCTTCAAGGCTTGAAATGTGAAAAAAAAGGAATTGAAATGGCAGATTAGATTTGTGGTTAGTTGGAGTTACTTTTGTGAAATTACCGTTTGTCATGTAATTATGTCATGTTCGTTAATATGCTATTTCTTTGAAGCTAGTCCTGTAACAAAGTTTAAGTAAAAAAGGTTATCTTGCTGGAAAAAAAAAAAAAAGAATGATGAAGCATAGAATGAGAAAATGCTACTCCTTTGCCTTTAGTTGTCAAGCAACCGGGTACCGTCATCACAAACGTGAGTATTCGCGTATGAAGACAACTAAGGGTATGAGTATGTTTATCACTTCAAATTTGTGACTTGTGGAGTAATCGGGTACTGGCATCACAAATATGAGTATTTGCGTAAAAAAAGCAAGTGACTAATTTGGGGATTTATTCTCATTGCTATGAAAGAAAAAGAAAAGAAAAGAAGAAATAAAAAAAGGATGCTGAAAAAAAAAAAAAAAAGAATGATGAAGCAAAGCATGAGAAAATGCTATTCCTCTGCCTTTAGTTATCGAGCAATCGGGTGATGGCATCACAAATGTGAGCATTCGCGTATGAAGACAACTAAAGGTATGAGTATGTTTATCACTTCGAATTTGTGACTTGTGGAGTAACCGGGTACTGGCATCACAAATGTGAGTATTCGCGTAAAAAAAGCAAGTGACTAATTTGGGGATTTATTCTTATTGCTATGAAAAAAAAGAAAAGAAAAGAAGAAATAAAAAGAGGTTGCTGAAAAAAGAAAAAAAAAAGAATGATGAAGCACAGGATGAGAAAATGCTACTCCTATGCCTTTAGTTATTGAGCAACTGGATGCTGACATCACAAATGTGAGTATTCGCATATGAAGACAACTAAATGTATGAATATGTTTATCACTTTGAATTTGTGACTTGTGGAGTAACCGGGTACTGGCATCACAAATGTGAGTATTCGCGTAAAAAAAGCAAGTGACTAATTTGGGGATTTATTCTCATTGCTATGAAAGAAAAAATAAAATAAAAAGAGGATACCTTTGTTTACTACTTCTGTTCGTAGTAGTGGAAGAGGAATGGTATGTTAATGAAAAAGGCATAGTGAAGTGACTCTGGTAAATTTGCATAAGTAATTTAAATTAATTACGACTCTAACCCGCCATTTCAATTCATTTTCATTCACATTTTAAGCCTTGAACCGAGCAATGAGTTTAGAATACATCATTGTCCATGAAATTACATATTATAATCATAAAATTGAGAAGTGGCAATCTCCTCCACACTTAAAAACAAACATTGTCCTCAATGTTTTAAAAGGAAACAACATATAAGAAAGGAAAAAAGAAGACTTCCCTAAACCAAGAGAGTTGCCATGGAATCCAATGAGACGCGAATATATGGTGCAACACACTTGATAGTTGCGAGTTTGGCTAGAAGCTTAGCTCATTTAACATGTAATGTTTTTTTCTGTGTCACAGGACTTTTCATTGTTTCTCTTGTTTAGTGGTTTGTGTCGTGAAGCAAACTCTGTCATATCTTTTGTAGTGTATTTAACTGATTGAATTACATCTGTGATTTGCTAGGAGCTGTTACGTACTTTGATATCTACTCAGTTAAGAAGTTCACTTCAGGGTATCAGTTAAGAACTTTTGGAACATGCTATGCAACTTGCTACAAATGATAATTTTGATCTTGGGTGTGCAATAATTGAGCAAGCGGCAACATATAAGGTTTTACTTTCAGTTTTGATGCATAAATACTCCATTTTTCTCCTTTTTGATGGTGTTTTTGGTCTAAACTGGTGCAGAGAAAAAACTTTTACCTTGGTCAAAAGAAGATTTCCTATTCTACCTATATATGTGTGTTAGGGTTTAGGGGTGAGGGGGGAAGATGCACCTTTCTGTTGGTGCAACATTATATATCCAAGTCAAGGGTGAAATGAGTTGAGTTGGGCCATAATAGTTAAGCAAACAATAGTTGAATTGTTGAGTAATAAGTTTAAATTTTCTCAACCTTGGTTTCCAAGTATGCATTGTTTATGTAGGCAATACAAACCATTGATGGGGAAATAGCTCAACAATTTCCTTTAAGAATGCAGCATAGGGATGGTGTTGGTCGGACATTTTTTGATTCAGACATATGTATACACAAGGCCCTCCACCCAAAACCTGGTCACCTTTTTGTCTCTCAAACAGCTAGTTTATGAGGTATATACCTGCTAATCTTTACCTTGAGGTATTATTTTGGTGACTAGAAACATAGTATCTAGTGTTTGCCCTCCCCCTCCCCCTATTTATTTTTGGACTTTGTTCGGCTTCCACGGCAAAACCAATCTAGTCACAGCTCACATGCTACATTGCTATTCTTACAGGTTCTTCAACTTCTCTTGAAACTACTGGTCTGGCTGCAACAAGACAACTTAATGCAGGCTACTCATCTACTCCAGGCAATATAGGATTCGAAGCCGTCTCTTAGACACTGGATGTGGATTCCGATACTATTGAATCTAATTTGGCTGCACTTCTTAAGTACTATATTTTCATTGCAATTTCTTGTCCATTTCTCATAATTTGTACCTTACTTATGTGATATTCCAGTGCATTCTCTATTCATATTGGGGCAACTGATGGTGTTATCCAGCAAAATTCTGAAAATAATACTGTCAGTAATTCATTTTCTTCAACTGCTCCAATCCCTGAACTTCATTCAGAGGATACCTCTGATGCTGTGAAGGTTAGGAGTCCTCTGAATGTTGAGAAGGTTAGGAGAGTTGTCCCTTTTTGTATTTTATCATGCTAAGGGCTAATTCTTGATATTAATATGTGTTTTTGGTGAAAGGAATCGGGAGTTCCTTCACAATCAGTATCTTCAGCTGCTTCTAATCAACTTGGGAGTAGCAATTCAGATTCTTCATTGAACACAAGGAATGCACTGGATAAATATCATATTGTTGCACAAAAGCTTACCTTTTGAACCCCTCTCTAGAGCTTATATTTTTCCACGCTTCCTGGAAGAGAACATCTGTAATATTCTGGTCTTTTAAATGTATAATTTCTTATGTCCTTTCAGTTAATTCTCAAGTTTTGGACCAAAGAAGGGCCTTCTATTTATTGCCACAAGTTCATTAAGCTATGGGATCTTTCTTATTATTTCCTTTTGTTTGGTCTAGCTGTTATTTTTATGATCAGATTCTTGCTGACTTGCATCTTAAATGGTTTCAGTTGGAGGCTCTGGTTAGTGGTGATGCTAGGGAAGCAGAAATCCAAGTATTTTTTTTCCATCCCCTTGGTATGTGTTGCCATGATTTGCATGATTGAATACATCATTATTGGTAAAGCTCAAGCCTTAATCCTAAACTTGTTGAAGATGGCTAAATGGATCATTTTCCTCCATTTGTTCTATTCTTTTTGTGATTATTATTTATTTACAATGATTTTTCTTTTTGTGGAATTGAAATACATATTAAAATGCATTCGTACTTGTTTAAATTTTTGTTCAGGGACTAATAAGCCCAAGCAAGCAGCAAAGCTTATTCAACACCTTCAACAAATCACTGAAATTGATCTTGATGATGCTGATATTGAGTCTTTATTCTTATAAGATGATACAGACTCCCTAGATAGTCTCTTTGCAATTGATTATCAATCTTTTGATGATGAATATTATAATCCAATCTATTCAGCAGAATCATGCTCATTGACAGTACAGAAGACTCACCCAGTTCTTTTGGTTTATGTTTACTTGTTCCCTGAGAAGTATTCAAGACCAATTAAAGCTGTTGCTTTTATGGATACTGGTGCCCACAGGACCATAATTAATCCAATTGTTATTCCTGATGAATGCTAGAAACCTCATAAAGAATATTTCAGAGCAGCGGATTGGAACGTGTTTGCTACAAAGTATGTTACCAAAAGCCCTGTCAAAATTCAGTTCTTTCCTGGATGTCACATTTGGGATCATTGCCTTGGATGCTCACTCCCAAACAGAGACCTTGTCCTTGGATTTGATATATTTTGGAAAATGAAAAAACTGCATATTCTTCCAATTGGAATCAGATACAAAAAGTTCATCCTTGTTTCTAACATTGTATATTTTTAATTATACAACACTGTTGTACCAACTCTCACACTGAATTCACTCATCCTTTTCTCTTATGGAAAAACTTAGCGTTCTTCATTTCTCTTCCATTCAAACAAAATGAAGATATCAATCCAACAGAAGTTACTCATCCAGGCATGTCTCCTCTAGATATGAAGTTAGCAGTTGAAGAATGTTCTCAGCTTTTGTCACAAGGATTAATTGAATTAACAAAATCAAATTAGGCGTGTCAAGCATTTTATGTCAACAAGAGATCAGAACAAATTCGTGGCAAGAAAAGGCTTGTTATTGATTATCAGCCTTTAAATCATTTTCTGAAAGATGATAAGTTCCCATTGCCAAAGATTTCATCTCTGTTTACTCACTTATCCTCTGCCAAGATTTTCTCCAAGTTCGATCTTAAGGCAGGATTCTGGCAATTGGGTATTCAACATGAAGATCGTCATAAAACAACTTTTTGTATTCCAAACCACCATTATCAGTGGACAGTGATGCCTTTTGGTCTCAAGGTTGCTCCATTATTGTTCCAGAAAGCAATGGTCAGAATTTATGAGCCTCTCCTCCATAGCTCATTAATCTATATTGATGATGTTCTTCTGATCTCTGAAGATGAAGTTAGCCACAGGCAATTACTCCTTCAGTTCATGGAAATCACTAAACAGTACGGGGTCATGTTATCTGCATCAAAAATGCATCTGGCTAAAGAAGAAATCCAGTTTATGGGAACGATGTTCAAAAATGGTAAATATCATCCTGGTCTTCATATTAGCTCAGAATTGCTAAAGTTTCCAGATAAAGATTTGACTCAAAAGCAGATACAACAATTTTTAAGAATTGCCAATTACCTCAGAGACTTTGTCCCCCACTTCACAAAAAAATCCAATCCACTCAGACAGCTGTTAAAGAAAGATGCTCCATCCTGGTCAGAAAAGCAAACAAAAGCAGTCCAAACTTTAAAAAAGGAACTACAGGACTTGCCACCTTTCCATATTCCTTCCACAAGAAAAAGATTGCTCCAGACAGACGCTAGTGACAAGTATTGGGGAGCGATTCTTTTGGAAGAAAGAGAAGGGAAAAGACGTATTTGTGCACATGCCAGTGGACGGTTCAAGGAATCTGAACTCCATTATCACTCTACTTTCAAAGAGGTCTTAGCTGTCAAGAATGGAATCAAAAAATTTGAATTCCACCTCATTGGCCATCACTTCATTGTCCTTATGGATTGTTCATCTTTTCCTAAGATGCTCCAGTTCAAGGGAAAGATTCTCCCTCATTCCTAACTGCTCAAATGGAAGGAATGATTTTCACGATATAAATTTGATGTTGAGCACATTAGAGGAGATAAGAATCGGATTCCAGATTTTCTATCCAGTCCAGAAAACTTTTCTCTTTCTCTCATAAGTTCCACCAGAGTACTCCCATTAATCTGTATGGCTTCCTCATCAAACACCAGTTACCCTCTCATCAATGGTTTACCTTCAGAAGTTCAGGATAACATTTCTGAAAAAGTTCTTTATGAACTAGCTCATAGACAAACTTTCCTGTACCATCCCTCCTCATCAGGAAATTTGGAATGTTTTTCATAAGGAGATTAGTAATTTATCCTACTCATCCTTTTCTCAGGCCCTTTACCTTTATGAACTTCTCAGTCAACAATTTCTGGATTTGGCCAGCAGAGTTTCTTGTGTTTCTATGGTATTTCTGTCACAGTTATTATATTGCCCTGGAGGTCCGTCCTTTTGAATTCAGAACCTATCTCATTGTTCTAAAGAAAGGTTCTATGTCCAATCCAAATTTGGTTACTTTTCTGGAATGGTTCGCTCCATTACAAGATTAGGAAGATCTTCTCACTGAAGAATACAAAAAGATCCAGACAAGCCAGTTTGCAGACTTAACCACCATTCTTGTTCTCCACAGAAAATGGACTCCTATTCATGTTAAGGAGAATGAAATAGAGTTGCAAGTTACTCCCAAGTATTTTGTCTTCAAATCATTTCTGTTTTCCATGAGCAAAGATTTGAGACAGCATCCTGAAGATTTTATTCAGTTTCAACATTTCATGTGTGCTATGAATAATGTTCCTATTTTAGAACTTTGGCCTTCTACAGAACATGATGCACCATGGATGGCTTATCCTTCGGAGTACTGCAAGGAGATAATGGATCAAAAAAAAGAGTGGAATAATCAACTTAGGTGACAAATTTATTGTGGGACCAGCAGACAGGTAGTCTATCCTACTGATGATAAATCTGACCCTGCAGAAAAATTATGGACACACTTGTTAATGGATTCTCAGGACCCATATGAGATAACAACGTAGCCAGCAGATGATACTGACTCAGGAAATGTGACTGAAAAGCTGATGGCAGATGACTCAGACTCCGACCCCAACATATCTCCCTCTCATGAACATTTTAAGAAATAATTGTACTCTTTTACTGTTTTCTTTTGTAAAAGCAAGTGTGAAGTGTGATGTTTGTAATAATTAAAGTAACATATGAGCTATAAACTAATCAAGTGTGTGTGTGGTGTGTATCACGTGGTGCATGTATCACGTGAAATGAATAATTGTAATCAGTTTAGCTCTTCTTCTATATAAAGAGCTCTGTTGTAAGAAAAAAGGCAGAGAACCCTTACACACTGCCTATTGTGAAATATAAGTTATGAGTTTCTAAAATTTCTCACTCTTCTCTTCTGATTCATTAAGTATTATTATGTGATCTGAACAGAGATAATTATTTGACTAATGATTCTTTTGAATGTATATCATACTTCATAAGAGGCCTAGTCTGTTGATGGCTTTGATGATTGCCAGTGTGTTTGGACAGGGCATAGCTTGAGGTATGGTATCCGTACACTGTGGTATCAAAGCCTAGTTATAAAATCAGATCATATAATAATATTTGATTGATGAAAGAAGAGAAGAACTAAAACACTATGGAAACACCTACAACCTGTCCATTTGTTTCAGCTCCTATTACTCTTTCTCCTTCTCCATCCACAACTTCTTTCAGAAAATCTATTGGTAAGAAAATTGATTCCCTTTATGAAATCAATTATCTTCCTGATACCTGCAAAATCCAAGATTAACCCACCAGTCTTAAAGTTTTCCAACACATCTATGAACAAAGTTTTCAATTGCTTGCCAAACAGAGATGTATATATATATATATATATATATATATATATATATATATATATATATATATATATATCAATGCCTGTGTGTTGCACAAAACTTTACAATTTTATTTATTTATTAATTTTTTAAAATAAATTTATATTTTTAATTGTTTAATTGTAATGTATAAAAATATAATAGTGTTATTATAAAGAATATTTTTAAAAAATGTAATTAAGGAACATTGTACTTTGTACGTAGCTAATAATAATTTTAAATTTTTTATAATTTTTAGTCATTATATTCTCAATTTTTTTTTATAATTTAGAAGAAAATGATAGTTTATTTTAAATTATTGTGGTATTCTTATAAATAATTTTTAATTTCATGTTGCATTTTCTTAACTAAAATAATTTAAATTATGATAATATATTGATTTTAAGTGATAATAGAAAATATTAGAAAACTATCAAATTAAATTTTAAATAAATTTGCATTAGATAAGATTAGTTGTAAAATATTTGTGGTGAGTGTAGGTGAGTGTAGATGGACGTATTCTATTCTATTTTTTATAATTTTTTAATCATTAAAGAATATAATTCTTTATTATCATAAAACATTTATATATATATATATATATATATATATATATATATATATATATATATATATATATATATATATTGTTAATACAAAAACTATTACCCTTGATTATTTTTTATGCAATTTTTCATTCACTATCTCTATATTTCACTACAACTAATAACTAAAATGTTGATTATCCAATCTAATAACTAAAATGCTAATAACTAAAAGGTATTGATCAATGATTCCATTCCATAAACAATTTCATATAATGAATATTAAGGAATAATTTAATTGTTCTTATTTTCTCTTAAATAATTAATTCAATTTAAAAAAAAAAACGAGAATACAAAATATTTAAAAATAATATCATACTTCCTAAAAAATAATAATAATGATATCATACATTTTGGTATGTACTAAAATTTTTCTTTTGAGAACATTGAAAGAAACAAAGAAAATTAGTTATAAGCATGTTCTATTAGGTAAAAGAGAAATTTACGTCATATGTCCTATTTTTTATATTTTTAATATTTATAGCCTCTCAATTTTTTTTTTCATTTTTAGACCTTTTAATTACTTTTTTAACCTTTTTTGTTTTTATTTTTATTTTTAACCTCTTAGATTTATTTTGTAATAGATCATCAATTTAATAGAATTTGTAATGGTTTTGAGTTAATTAAATAAATGTTTTATGATTTTCCTTTTAGAAAATTATTTAATTTTAAT